>JAYEVD010000893.1:0-189394 GCA_036346405.1 Phyllostachys edulis | reverse complement strand
TTCCTTAGAAGCTTAAAGAAAGATAGTCCTTTTCTTCTAATTAAATGATAGAAGCGACTTAAAACCCATGCCTTAGTGAGTTCTGGACTTCTTTCCTTGTGGTTGGAGGCGCATTTGGAGAATAGCCTTTATCTTTTAAGGTTGCTTGATTTCTTATAGATACTAGGAATCCAAGCAATTTTCTGAAGAGATTCGAACTTACTTCTCGAGATTGAGTTTCAAGCGATGTTTGAGGTTGTGAATGTTTCTTGTGGAGTCGATAATATGATTAAGTTTCTTCGTGCTTTTAATGACTAGATCATCAACATAGGCCTCTAGATTCGGCCTAATTGAGATGAAAAAATTAATTGCATCAGCGTTGAAAAGAAGCGCCGGCATTTTTTAGACCAAATGGCATTTTGACATAGCAAAATATACCAAATGGTGAAATAAATCACGGTCTTTTCTTCATCGTCTAGACACATATTGATCGGTGGTATCGAATATGCATCTAAAAACTTAACATTTCACAACTGCAGTAGAATCAACCAAGCGATCGATCACGAGGTAAAGGAAAATGGTTTTTTACAAGCTTTATTAAGATCGATAAAGTTTACGCTTTATCGCCATTTTGGATTTGACTTTCTAACCATTACTGGATTAACCAACCGATGCGGGTGGTTGACCTCTCTTAAAGCACTTTAAGTAGCTTATCAATTACGATTTGATAGCATCTAAATCGATCGGGGGCAAATCTCTGTAATTTTTGTTTCTGAGTTGCTTTGTCGGTACATGCCTTCTTTGTCTCGATCCTCACTAGGGACTCGGGCATGTCGGATGCTTGCTGAACCTGCGTTAGCTCGGAAAGTGATGAGGCGTCTTCCTACTTAAGGTCGGAAGTATCCGTCTGAGCAGGTCTTGAGGGCTCCCTGCGTCCCGGAAAGAACCACTTTGACCTTGTTGTTTGGCTTTGGTGCAGCTTTGGGCTTCGACTGGCGGTGAAGGTGACTTTCTTCACGGTTGGTATTTGTCCAGCATCTCAAGGGATCGGCGATCGCAAAGTGTCGCCATCTTCTTGTCACAATGAATTGTGATTACTCCCCAGGACTGGCATCTTAATACATTGATATCCATAATGAGTAGCCATTAGGAATTTTGCCAAGTTAGTCGTCAAGTATGGCGTTATAATAAATGTCGAAATAAATCACATCAAAGGAGATTTTCTACATCACGAAATTACTTAGTGAACCAAATGTTAAAGGAAGAGACTTGGCCAATTGGTTTGGTGAAGATCGATGCGATCCATGGAAAGAATGTCGTCTGCGGTCTTACTTTGGTCACAGGTACTTGCATCTCGTCGGGGCGCACCGTAAATAAAATATTTAGCAATTGCCACCATCAACAAAACTCGATTGACCGACAATTGTTGATGGTGGGTTGACCACGATCGGATCTGAGCACAGTGGTCGAGAGAATCGGCGATCACCGCTTCTCAAAGGTGGTGACTTGAGCCACCGATAATTTATTGTGAGAGGAGAATCTATGGGTTTACCTCGTTATTGACCTTAAATTGTTGTTTGATTCATATCTGCAAGTGACCCGGTAGATGTGCTCGGATTGTGTTTTGTGGATCTGGGCAGCATCTCCTCTTCGTCATCAGGACTTATGACCACTCGTTTGTCCTTTTCAAAGTGGGAAGTGGTCCTTTTGCGTTGTAGTAGTCTTCAAGCTTTCGTTGAAAGACCGGCGATTCTTGAGGTCATGTCCTTCCTTTTTATGGAAAGGACACCACCTAGGCTTATCATTTTTCGATCGGTAGCTTACCTTTGCCTCGGTCGAGTTTAACTTGAGTGCGTGGCTCTTTATCATTCTGACCAAAACCTCCTTAGAACGGTGACTTGGAGTTTTGACTCTTCGTCTTGTTCTTGGACTTTTTTGCTTTCTTATCTTTCTTCTTACCAATGTGCTTTGGCTCTCAGAGGTATTGTCTTCTCGATCTATTGTGTTGTTCCACTTTCGGCCTCTCGAGAGGCAATCGCATGTCGATCGAGCCATCTCAAAGTTGATGGCGATGGTAGGAGGTTAAAGCAATATCTTACATTATTCTTCTACTCGGACTCCTTGTAGAAAGCCCTGATGCCAGATGGTGAAACTTAGAAATTGAATTACAAACGACTAAAGCGCTTGATGAATTGGCGCCAAAGGTCTCGTTGTCGATCTGTCTCATCGGTTAGAGTCGTCCTCCTTCCCCAGGCGATTGTAGTGCCTTGAGTTGCGATGAAAATTAGAAGGATGTTGCCAGAATAGATCGACTCAGTGGTTGGTTTAATAACCACGATCAGCGAGACCCTTGACAGTTGGAAGGTAATTTGCCATCACATGTTCTCCTCCTCCTGCTTGCTTGGATAGTTGTTGTGTAGATTTGAAGGAATTCGATGGGATTTTGGGATCCATCAAAATTTTCCATATTCCTTTGTCGGCGAGGTGGCGTGAGCGGCTCAAAGATCGGCGAATGCAGAGCATCGATAATAACTTCTTGGCGCCTCCTGCGAGAAAAGAAGGGTTGATATCATCGGTGGTCATGCTCGGCGATACCCGATGTGAGTTGACGACTGTAATGGGTCTCGGCCCTCTGAGAATACTCCTCGTAGTTCATCTATTCTTGATTTCCATCTGGGAATGGTGGCGATCACCTCTCAGGAGTTTGTTGATCATCGATCGTTGAAGACATTTCTCCAGCGAGGATCGATCACGACTTCTTGTTGCGTCGATTCCTCCGTGTGATATATTCGATCGATTAGTATTTGAAAGAAGTTGTATTGCTTATGACTTCTGAATAATGTCTGAGTGCTTCGATCTTGCCATTGTGGACGAAAGTCTTTATGCGATCTCTTCGACAAAGAGATGCGTATCTGGCGCTTCGGCGAGTTCTCAAGTTGGATTCTTGAGCAAGTCATTGATGTCTTTGGAGTTCTTGAGCTTCCTCGATTGATATTGGATGCGCCCGGCAAATTCTTACGGCTGCAATCTTCTTCGTGAATAGCCTCAAGATCTCCCCATGAGACTCTTGAGGAAGCTGCCTTAATGGAGTCACGAGTATATCGATTTCCTCGCGTTCATGAAGGTGTTGGTCATGTCGCTGCTCGGTGGTGCCCTTGCCATTATTGTCACGAGGCGATTCGTGATCTTGAGGAGTGTCCTAGCTCGGTCTCTAGAAGTGACCTTGATCGAGGAAGGGCGAAGACCTCCAGTTGATGATTCTCACTGCGCTCAAGGCCTCCAGCTTGAGGGTGGTCGAGAGACACCATCTGGCGACTTGGAGGAATCCCTCGGGTAGGGAACTCGGGTTATAAATGTCTCCATCGCGGTGTGATCTGCGGAAGATGGTCAATTGCGGGAAAAGCATGCTTGATCCGCTCTCTCTTGCGTCATCAGGAGAGAGGATCACCGAGATCTTGGTGAGTCTGGAATTGGCTTCGAACTTGTCATAAGTCGGACCTTGTTAGGGACTTCGGACACTTGGAGGAAAAACTCTCAAATCGTGTTGTGAGTCCACGGGTGTAGTCTGATCGGTCAGACCCTTATCCTTTGAGAGATAGATTCCTCCCTTGGGCGTCTGGTTGTGAGGATAGGATCCCCTCCTCAATCACTCCAGCTGACATTGTCTCTGGATCTGGGAAAGATCCCAGGGCGGCAATACCATCGGATGGTCGATACTCGGCTCGTAATAAAACCATTATCCATATCGGCGTCTGCGTAATCGGAAGATCCCCCACAGGCGTATTAGTATGTTTAGAACCGATCTTACGTAAAGATTATTTGATTGAGGGTCTCCTAGAATAGAATCACCTTGAGAGATTGACACGGGTATTTTTATCTGAGTTCGAGCCTTCTCAGGAAGAATAACAACCCTACTCCTATGTTTGTATGGTATTGAGTGTATTACGAACAATATGGGGAGAAAAACTAAGATTATTACAAATGATCACCTTGTCTTCTGATCGCCCTCCTACTTCACGATTATTGCCTTTATATAGTCGTGAAGGAATAGCCGTTTTCCCTTTTTGAAGAGCGCCTCATCAAATCGATGTGGTATGCGTTTGTAGTAATCATCGAATTTGTAATTCCTTCACGCGCGCCAGTTACTAATCAGAATAATGGGGTAATATGTGTGTTATCTTTTAAACAATAACGGTAGCATATTAATAGTTTAGATTCGTAATCAATTGGACCCACTTGCTGTGGAGTTTTATTGATCATAAGGTGGTAGTGGTGACACAGTGGTAGAAGAACTTACGATCATGAGATAGTATTAGCAAGACTTACGACTATAAGGTAGTCGACTATAAGGTAAGTACGTAGCAAGACTTACGACTATGGGGGTTGGTCGTAGAAAACTTCGACCACCTGGTAAACTCCTCCCTTATAAAATTAAAGGGTATACTAGGGACCATATAGTCATATTTACTTATAATAAAATTATAGATAAAAGATAAAATGAGGGATTATTAGATCCTCGTCAATCCTCAAACCGACGGACAAACCAAAAGAGTTAACCCATGTTTGGAAAATTATTTGAGATGCATGGATTTTGCTAGTCGAGGAGGTGGCATTCATAGTTATTTGAAGGTGGTTTAGTATAACACCTCTTTTCATACTTCATTGAAGATGACACCTTTTGAAGTATTATATGGCATGAAGCCTCCTTTGATTCTTGACCGTATTGCCCACGATCGCCACTAAGGAGTCTAGAGTTGGATCGAGAAGAAAAGGTTGCATTTGAAGCTATCAAAATCAACAGAAAAGGCCGGCTCGAATGAAATACTTTCTTCGACAAGCATGGGGCCAGAGAAGGAGCCTTTGAGGTGGGAAGCATGGTGTATTTAAAATGCAACCCTATAGGCACAATGCATTGGGACTTCATAAAACGATGAAATTCCATTCAATATTTTATGGTCCATTTAGAGTCTTAGAAAAAATTGGCAAGGCCTCCTACAAGCACGCTGCGGATGGTTGTCGAGATTCACCGATATTCCATGTGATTCGAGTTAAAAAAGCACATAGGACCAAATGTTGTTCCTAGCAAGGAGTTACCATTGGTGGATGGAGAAGCGCATTCTTCTGAACTGTAGCGATGGTGAAGGAGGATCATTCCTAGGAATAATGAACTAGTCATCCATGGAAGATACAATGGGCTAATTTACCTCCGGGAGCAACTACTTGGGAGGCTGGCGGATTTCATTACCAGCGTTTTCCAAGATTCAATCCTCCCGAAGCAAATGTCGAGTTCTGAATTCTTGAACTTCGGTTGTTGAGAGAATCCACAAGTCGATTATCAGACGATTGAGAAATGTGATACTATTTTGTTTAAGTCTCTTAGTTTGATAATCACGAAGGAGCCGATTTAAGAAGATCGAATTGGATGAGATGTCACGATAGCGTTTCATTTGGGTCTCTGTTTGGAGACCACGAGTTCCTTTTCGGATAATGAAAGAAAACTCTTGACCTCTGCATCGGGATGCACCTGACATTTATTAATGAGTTTAAAACACGAGTAACCGGAGGCATTAAAATTGACTCGAAGCCTTACAACCAAACAATGGTGAAAATTAACCTTAATCATTATAAATCTTGTGACTAAACCATGGAGTTCCTTCTTTATTCGTAATAAGAGGATTTACAATGTAAATCGTGGTAACTTTATTTGTTTTATGCATGTATTAATTGCTATTAATAGGAGGTATAAATAGCCTCATTATGTCGGGGAGAAGAACTGATCAAAACCAAGTTCATTTCATAAATTTACTTCACTCTTAGAACTTGAGTTATATGTCTGAGTTTCTTTCCAATACCTATCTGAAAATCTAATACTACTCTGCATCTGTCGATTTAAGGACAATCCAATCGGGACGACACGGAGGAAGCTCATAGTCTGTGCATTTGGTGGAAGCCTTCTTGCAAAAGCGTGAAGACGGCCAGCGGCCTTCCTTCTCCTCGGGCAAATGGCGGACAAGTATAACCGGGTTCGCGTCGTGATGGCTTCGAGCGTGGCGTCATAAAAGGTGAGGTAAGCCGTGAAGTCGAGATCCACAGTGGCATTCATTTTCTTAGGTAAGCCAGTGGCAAGATCCCCATCCTCTATCTCTTCTCAAATTCACTTTCTCCACTTCATCTTGACCCAAATTGGCTACTAATTCCGTCTCCACATCTCCTTTGAACAACCCATGTGATTATTTCTTGCATGTGACACCTGATTTTGAGTCTTTTTGAAAAAAATTCAAAACAAAAAAAGAACCATTTTGTTTTGATGAAATTCAAAAGCTTAACGAAATTTCATAAAGGGATTTAAGTTGACTAACTCGGACTACAACTAAAGTTCCTTGTTGGTTTCTTTGAGTTATTAGATTTTGATGGTCTTACCTTCTCATCCATCTTTTACCCACCTCTGGCCTAGACCTCCCTTTATGCGGGATCTAATATTTAAACCTCTCCTTCGTTTGGATCCAAAGTTTGGACCTCCTTTGTGTTGTCTCCCCAGTCCGAGACCTCATTGGGTCTAGACCTCCCCAAAATCTTGGACCTCACTGGGTCGATTTTATCTCTCGAGGTCTTCTCGGCTTACCTTTGATCCCAAGGCTGCGCCACCCTTGTATGCATCAAGCTCCTTGGAATCTGTTGAAGCTTTTACGTGTTACTTGGACTTTCCTCAAGTGACTTGTGTCAAGTAAAACCTTCACTTGGAGGTTCTCTTTGCTTTCCTTTGGGTAGTACTGCTTGCTTGCTTGTGATGCTACCTTCTTAGGACCTCCTATTTATTCACTTGGACCTCCCGTGTCCTTGGGACCTCTCCATGTCCTCTAGGACCTCCCCTTACCTTTATTGGACCCCCTCCGCGTCCTTCAGGACCTCTCCATGTCCTCTAGGACCTCCAAGGTCCTCTAGGACCCCTCATGCCTATTTGCATCTATATTGATTGTGAGTCGTCCGATTTGCACTAGGCGGTTTGATCTTTGTGAGACATGGGATGGTCAGAGCGTCACCCTCTCTGAGCCTTAGATCGTGCAGGTGTGATCGAAATCCAGGGTCCCGACCTCCCTCCTTGAAGATCGGGAATTAAGACCTCCCATGGAGATCTTAGCAGTCGGACCTCCTCCTGTAAATCTAGACCGTTAAGACCTCCTTTTGGAGATCTTAACCGTCTGAACCTCCTTCTTGTGATCTGGACCGTTAAGACCTCCCTTGGAGATCTTAAGCATCGAGTTCCCTATAAATTTGAACCGTTAAGACCTCCGCTTTGGAGATCTTAGCAATCGAACCTCCTCCTTGTAAATGCGGGCCGTTAAGACCTCCCCTTTGGAGATCTTAACCGTCGTTTCCTTCTTGTAGATCGGGACCGTTAAGACCTCCCCTTGGATATCTTAACCCGTCGGACCTCCTTCTTGTACATACGGGACGTTAAGACCTCCCGCTGGATATCTTAGCAGTCCAGACCTCCTTCTTGTACATCTGGACTGTTAAGACCTCCCCTTTGGAGATCTTAACTGTCCAAACACCTCCTTCTTGTAGATCTGGACCGTCAAGACCTCCCCCTTGGAGATCTTAACCGTCCAGGCCTCATCCCTTGAAGATCCGGCCGTCAAGACCTCCTCCTTTGGAGATCTTGGCCGTCCAGACCTCCCTTTTTGGCAGATTTGATCGTTAGGACCTCCCATTGGAAATCCAAACCGTTCAGACCTTCCCTGGATTTGATCCTACGGTTCTAGACCTTCCTTGCGGGTGAGGTTCTCCTTTTACCTTTGCAGACCTCCCCGATTGTAATTGATCTTGACCGTTGGACCTCCCTTAGGAGATCAGCAAGTCTAGACCTCCCCAATGAGGCGGGACCTCCTCCTTGCTCTTGCGGACCTCCTCTGGTGCACTTAATCTTAGTCGTTTGGACCTCCTTTTTGGAGATCAGCAGTCGAGTTCCCATGGTGAGATCCCCCTTATTCCTTTGCAAGACCTCCTCATTGTATTCGGGGACCTCCTCTGCGGGTCTTAAGCTGCCCTCTTGGCGATCCACCCATTTTCTTTACCTTTGTTGTGTCCTTGGGTAAGAAGTCTTCACCACATTTAATGCATATTGTATCACATTAAATGCTCTCCTACCTGATCTCATGTCATACCATTGTACATTCCTTGCCTACTCCCATTGTCCTGTTACCAACTCCTGACAGCCCTATCTGGGTCATGTGCATTAACTTCCTATATATAGTTTGGGGAAGCCCTCGCTCACTTTCTTCCCCATTTCTCCTCTCTATCTCAGCAAGAGCACTCCTTGGACCTCCCTCCAAGTTAGGACCTCCTCTCTCAAGCAGGACCCCTCCGGCAAGATCATTGGACTTCCTCCAGACCTCCCATCCTCTCTGTTGGTTTACCTTGGAGTTTTATTGGGTTTTTCTTTGAATCTTGTTTGAGCTTTATTTGAATATTTGGTTTTTACCATGTAGATTCGAAGTAGTGTGGAACGAGTTCTCTGAGGGAAGGAAGAAGCTCAAGACTTTGAGCAAGGCAAGTTACACTCTTGATCATGTTGCCCAATACTTCAAATTACTTATGTAGTTTTTCAAAGATGTATGCATGCTTACTTTATTAAGTATTTCAATGCCTATCTTTCAATTCATAGTTATGCCCTCTTTGTATATGACCTCTGTCCATGTTGAATCAACCTCATTGTCACCCTAGATAAAACACGGTTCTTGCAATAGTGAGGACTAGTAGCTTTTGAAAAATGGAATGCTTAGTATTGCTTAGACCAAAATCTTGATTTGGGGAGTTTTGACCAAAAATATCTCTTGATCAAATAATTTGGTAGCGTGGCATTGGTGTGCCATGATTTAAGCCATGACATTGGTGTGTCATGGAGGTTTTACAAATGGCCATAGCATTGGTGTGCCATGGAGGTTTGAAAAGCAAAATAAATGAAAAATAGATTTGACTTAGGCGAAGTGGTTGTTTGAGTTGGTGCATGTCATGCATAGGGGTCGTGTGATCGATGCGGGGTTGAGGTTTGTTGCCTAAGTCGGTTAGAGGCGGGTCTTTGAGACACCACTTGCTAAGCCTATAATGGGCTATGCTAAAATTGTGCAACCACATGTCTGATATGGGCGTGGGATCAGGCTAATTAATTTGCAGGCTCTCTGTAGTTTTCCTGTGGATACGGTGGGTTATCATGTTATATTTGTTGTAGTCCCACTTGGCATCGGAGGGGCACCCGTTAACGTGGTTTCTATCAAGGGGATCTCTGAAACCTTAATATGGGTGGACTTGCGGTGGAAATGCATTATAAATGCCTTGTCATGTGCTCTAGACCTCTCACCAAAGGAAGTGTGAGGTGGTATCGTGGATGCAAGCAAACTAGAGAATCATGTCATGTGGGTAAAGTGTGCAACTTGTCTGCGAGTGTAAATCTATTAGAATAGCGTGTCCACGGTCATGGACATCTTGGCAATGTCACTCAAAAGTTAGCTTTTGGTTTTGGTTTTCAAAGGAATTGTGGAATTGGTTTTGGTGGTTTAACCAAATTGGGTTTTAGGCGGAAGCCATATGCGAGAGGGTATCCTTCACCATCTTCATGATGAATGCTATCCAGCGAAAATGGATTTCTAAAACAATTTTAATTATTGTAACATGCCTTGAAACTTAATACTTGTATTTAAATAAAATTGGCTTTATGCAAATCAACCCTAATATGCTTTCCCTTGATATATCCCTATGCATGTCATTACATTGGTGTGGTGTAACTTGCGAGCAGCGGTTGTTGTGCTCGCTCTTGTGATTCATATATTGAGCAAATGAAGACTCCTATGATGATGAAGGCGATCAACTCAATTAGGCCGCGCCCTCCGGCCGATCACGTGGTGTAATGGGTGAACCTTTACTTTGTTTTTCCGTTGTGTTTGTGTGTGCGGTTCTTTGGAGCTTGTAAGCAACCCTTAATCAAACCTCCTTTTGCTATTAATAAAATTGTGTGGATGTTTCTTTGTCACTTGCTTGCTTTGTGGCTGAGTCGATGATCCTTAGGGACGGTTTGGATCATGATGGACTTTAGACTTGTCCTCAAGCTGACCTCCTCGGGTTGGCTTCTCTGGGACCTCCCTGAGTAGCGTGTGATGCTTGAGGAGTCACGAGTCAACGACCTCCTCGGGTGGGACCCCGGACTTCCGGTGGTCTCGGACCTCTCGAGAGGTCTGGAGGTCCTCTCGGGGCGTCTTGGGAAGTCCTTCACGGACATTCGGGGAGGTCTGAGGACCTCTCGGGACATCTGGGGTTTTCTTTTTGGACCTCCGGAGGTCTGAGGATCTCCACGTCGCCGTGGGCTGGGTTGTGACACGCCGGATGTGCACACACAGCCCGAACCGCCTTCCGCCGTTGTCGTCACTGCTAGCTCACTGTGTGATCTCCATCCAATCAAATTCTACCGACTACTTTCCTATCCTACATGTCGTACATGCTTAAGGACCACATCTTTGGTCCTCGACATTGTCGGAGAACCGCCGTGGCCAAGTTTGTCTTCTTGATCTCCAATAGCCACGGTGAGGTGAAGGTCCTTGACCTGTATGGGCTTTGGAGGCCAAGTTTGTCTTCTTGATCTCCGACAGTCACGGTGAGGTGAAGGTCCTTGATTCAACAAAGTTGGGTTTATGCTTTTGTTCTGATAGTATTGGGAAAAACTAACAATGTGATCAGCACACCCACATTGACAGTAGAACATATTTACCTTACCTAATTGCAATTGTACTTGTCAAAGAGGAAGACATTTGCATCACGTCTATTGTTGATCAAGACTCAAGAGCATAACACTATTCAAATATTCCCATTTCTTGGCTGTGGTGGTGTTCTTGGATTCATTTGTTGAAAAGATTATAATGGCAATTCTCTTTAGTCTTTCCCCTTGCAGGGATGTGATGTGATGAACAAGCATAAGTTGATCCATCCACTCCCTTGAGGATTCTTCAGGGAGGAGCAACCAGCACCGAACCTAGTTTACCTTATTCCTTCAAGGGCACTTGGCAAAACACATGGTGCTGCTCAGAGAGAGTGAGGTGGTGTTAGTGGCGAAGGGCCCCAAGATGCCTCTATGTGAGTATTTTTGTGTGGCTTGTTTCTCTTTCTAATTCAAGCTGAGTGGTGGCGAAGAGGAGGGAGAAGTCGTTGGCACGTAATCTGGTATGGAGCGATCTAGCTAAACAGTATATATTCAGTGTCTTCCAAATTTGTGTTCGTGAATTCTTCTTTGGGTGTAGGTCAGGCAAAAGTAACTTGAACATTCAAGTGATTTTGTAGCTTTTAGTTTATTTCAGTCACTAGTGTCCGTATCTTAATGTTAAAATGCTTATATTCTTCAGAGGCTGCTCTCTGTTTTGTAAGTTGTATTGCCTTTTGCCATGACGCTGAAATATGTAACTCAAAAAGTGAAGGTACAAAATCAACTCACGAGACTCTTAATTTCATGTAATGTGAATTGGAGGTCTTTGTCCAGTGTGTTAGATGTCATCATGCATCCTGAACTATTATATATATATATATATTTTTATATAAGTTTTGTGAAATTATTTATAACCTAAAAGTCTAAAACTATAACTGTGTAGTGGTTGAATCCTTTATGCATTCTTGTTTCGATCATTCATTTTTGCCCCGTCACTTGTGATAAACTTCTATGTAATTTTTGGGCTTGTACAGGGCTGCCTCTAATGGGATTCAGCAAACATCTCAAATCTTGTGTTGTGTGTTGCTAACACTTGGTGATTAGCCTTAACATTTGGTGATAATTTTGGTAAATCTTTGTCAATATTAATACCCTTCAAAGTCTTTATTTTCCTTTCATTTTAGAGTTCTTCAAGAAGCATTTCTCTATTGCACAGTTTCAGGCTTTCAGCATTTTTCTATTGTATCTGTGCACTGACACATATTTCTTGCAGTCTTCCTGGTCGTTGTGAATAATTTTGGTAGGATCTTGATCATGGTTATTAGAATCAAATCGACTAGTCGATAAGTCAATGAAAAAAGCATTGGTGGCGACTTCGACTTACTTGTGCATCTTACGTCGCGTCGCCCATACGTCCTTGATGCGTCGCGGACTCTAAATGCCATGGGAGAATCGTCGCCTCAGCCTAGTCGCTCGTCGCCTTCTCGCCCGTGCCAAATCTGGGGTGAGGCGGGAGGCCCGTGTGCGGATTCTGGAGGATCTGGGATCCGGAAAGGAGAAAGGATCGTCGGATTGGAGGATGTCTGCCTTGTAGGGAGAGAGGTGAGAAGAGGATCTTGTGGGGAGGAGAGAGGTGAGAGGGGGCCTTGGGGGAGAGAGGGTGAGAAGAGGGCCAGGAGATAGGGTTGAGAAGGAGAGAGAAGTGGTGGGTTGGGCCTTTATTTCCTAATGGGCATTGGGTGGGATGAATGGCAGCTAAGGTAGGGAGGGGGTGGAGATCGAGGAGGAAACAAAGGATTTCTATGCTTGATGCATATCGACTAGTCGACTAGTCGGTGAAATCGTCACTCTGAGAGTAGTGTCGACTTACCGACTTAATAACCTGATTTTGATGGACTCAGCGGCTCGTGGATAAATTGAAATGATGTGAATGTGGAACATGCTGCTGTTGCAGCACTTTTTGTCTTTGAGTTGTATGCATGGATTATTGTAGAAGATTTAAATGTTAACTTGATGAGACAATACTAAATCTTGGTTGATTGTGCGATGCAAACGAATTTGAGATAGTTTCTTTTTTATCTTATTTGTGAATTTTCTAATCCCCCCTTGTGATTTTGTGATGTTTCTTCTTATTTTGGGAATTTCTGAGAGAATCTCAGTGCTTTCATAAGTAGGCTGAGCACCTGACATAATCAGCGTGTGGGTTGAGGCTTGCGGGTGGAAATGGGTTCAACACATAATGAGATAAATGGTTTGGTCTAGTTGAAGTTACAGTTACGAGCGGGTTGGAGACTTGGAGTTTCATTATATAGCAGCTCTTAATTTGCCATAGCCAACCCATTCAAGTTCTTTCATGTCCGACTTTGGCTATTTAATCTTAGAATCAAATCTTCATCTTTATTCATCGTTTATTCATTTGGCTAAACTTCCTTCAGGCTTTAATCCTTTTTGTTTCTTTCTCCATGCAAAGCAGTAACTAGATCTTTGTTAAGTGAAATATATTGCTTGGAGTTGAGAATCGATTAAGTAGATTTCCATGTAGTTAATAAGAAGGAAACATGTGGATGGGTTGGAAATGGGTTGAATCCATACCGAGAAAATTAGGTTGAGTTGTATGTGGATTGGGTTTGAAGGTAGAACAAAGAGATCGATTTGGATTGGGTTGATATGTTGCATAGAAGTGACTTAAGGGTGGGTTTGGGTCGATTTCAACCCATTGTCGCCTAGCTATAGGACTGTGAGAGCTTGGTGAGGCCTAGTTTAGAGCTTGGTGAGACTTAGTTCTGACTCCACTTAGATATTTTTCAGTGAGGAGTCGGACCGAGCGCTATCAGGTTTGTCACACAAGCTGCCATTTCAGCTGGGTTCGACCTAGCTCGCCTCACCAAAATCTATTTAGGTGGATTTAGAATAGTACATATGCATGTAGATGTGTTTAGTGGTTAAAGCGTATATTCGTATTCTGTGGGGTTCAATCTCCACTCTAGTTTAAATCATGTGTTAAGGACGTATGTGTGGACGTATGTGTAGTGTGTATGTGAATGCCTCCTATGCGTATTCTAAAAAAAAGATATTTTTCAGGCATCATTTTGAGCACAAGTAATCATGCACATTCTTAAGATGACCCATGAATGCATGTAGTACCCAATTATTTCTGCACATAGTTTCATTGTCTATGAGCTGTGATTAGTGCCGGTCTTATTCTTGAATCATTTCTTTTGTTGTCGTACTGGTGATTGCTTATAAATCTGGTCCACTGCACATCATGTACCTTGCAATTTGTTTAGCTCATTCAGATATTTTTGCAATATTGTCTCTCGCAGTAGGGACACTTCTTACCAGTCAATCCGTTGTCTGGATGTATGAGATAATCTACTAGTTATTGCAACAGGGTGAAAGAGAAACAGCCCTGACGGAAGGGTAGACATCTAGCAAGGAGACACCTCTAATCTAATCCGCAGATGCTGAGACAGTGTCAGACTGTCAGGTCAAGGAGAGGTAGATTCGTCCGGTTTCACCTTTTATTCCTTTCTTTCTACAACACATCCAGAAGCAATCATCAGAACAACATCATGAAAACCACAAACTTTTCTTTTCCTTTTGGTCTTATTCCAAGTTCTCTTCTTTTTAACAGAGTAGTACCCTGAAGAATCACTTTAATAGTTTAGGACAGTCCTTCCCGTCACCTACGAAATGTCTCACAAGTAAATGAGCCCACAACTGACGCGAGGGCGAAAGGATAGCCCAGCCCAGCAAAACTGACGCAGTGCCGTGCGCTGCGTGCTGCGTCCATCTGCGACTGCGAGCCTGTCCCCCCACGCGCCGCACGCGCGTGTCAACGAAGGGGGCCCTGGCATGGCATGATGGCAAGGCTTATCCGCTCGGGCGGGCGATACGGCCGCGGGCGGCGACAGCGAGTTGTCTGTCTGTCTCCGTGTGCCGATCGAACTGCCGGTTGTGTGCGTTAAAAATCGGGCCGATGATAAACTTTCATCCTCGGATGCATATTTCAAAGGTAGAAGTTGAAGTCGACTTAGTGGATAAATCTATAAAATTTTTACATGACTTAATATGCAATATTTTAATTTTGTCTATCTTTTACAATTCATGAAGATAGAAGAATTGAGGTTGATATAGCTTTGTGAGTTGACTCTTCACATAACTCCATCAAGACTCATCAAGAACACATGTTTACATTATCTTCATAGATAATAGTGAGTTTAAGCGATATCCAATCCACACGATTGCTAGACGTAGAATCATCCGTCAAAATCAGGAACATTCTCATGAGGCTTCAGATAATGCTATGATTTCCGTGGTTTGTCGGGTTGATACAAGACTTTGCTTAGACGATTTCCATGAAATTGTAGTTCCACCATATAAGAATACATAGTATATTTGGCGACTTAGTCAGATGCGGATCCGATGTACTTAGCACCTACATAGCTGGGTCATGGTTAGACCTTGATTCTTTCTCAGAGAATGACTAAGATCTTTACTTCCTCGGAGGTATCTCCAAGATGTCCTTTTATTACCTCGCCAATGTCTTTTGGTAGGTTCAAGACTATACCTTGCTAGTAGGTTCACTAAGAAATGCAATAATTTGCCTAGCACGCTTGTTAAATACATGAGTGTTTCCATCGCACTTAAGCACGGAAATTCTGCCTCAGACTCTCCTCCTCTAGGTTTAAAGCGTTCTTGTCTTGTCGCCAGACCTTCCCATCATTGGCACTTTCAAGGATATGCCTTTTAAAGCCGAACCTTTCTAACACCTTCCGAGTGTAGGTTGACTGATGCACTAAAATCCTTCAGGGCATGCTCTTGTTATTAAGTCTAGGCAATATTTGGTTTTACCCAAATATTTCATTTTAACTCGACTTTCTGTAAAAGCTTGCTTTCTTAATATCTTCAAGATCCTCGTGATATTCAGATCATCTACATATACCGAGATTATATAAAATTCATCATGGATCGTCAGATAAATACACATGGACAATCTTCATTGTTCATGTAGCCTTTCTTGCAAAGAAAGTCGCTTGCCGATTGTACCACATTCGCTTAATTGCTTCCAAATTATACAAAGGACTTTCTTCGAGTTGCACACGTGCATGTATTTCTATTTGCTTTGTCTTAGTTCGTGGCAGGGATACCTTCAGGTACCCTCATATAAATGTCGAATCCAAGTTTCCATAAAGGTATGCAGTTACCATATTCATCAATTTCATTTCTAAATTCAAGTTTTCTGTCATTGAAATTAAATATCTAAAGGTAGTTCCGCCCATGACTGGAGAATATATTTTTTCACAATCGACTTCTAGTCGCTGGAGTGAAACCTTGTGAAACGAGCCTTACTTTATATCTTACAACTTCATTATTTTTATTTCTCTTTCTAACAAATACCCACTTATGCCCTATGGGTACATAGGGAGGCGGCGGCTTACGGGCCCAAACACCTCTTTTATTGGGAGATAATAATTTTGCTTCTATTGCTTTCTTTTAAATCTTCCCAATATGGTCTTTTACATCCAAATGAAGCGATGCAGTGTTCTCGATCAAGATCGATGATTGTAATAATTTTCTTTTGCAAAATAAATATCGACATTGGCTATTGTCCTATTCATAGATTCTCCCGTGGTTACATAATTTATAGATATTTCTTCATGGACGATTCTTCTAATGCGTTCTATTCGCCGCCACCGCTTCTAATTATGGGGCAAGTCCTTCCGCTTTTCAACCCGATGTGTATGTGATACATCCATGCCGATGTCTCCTTCATGGAATGTTCAAATTGTATGCCTTTATCGAAGATTTACATCCGTGCCGATCTCAACCTGCTCCCTTCCGTTCTTGGGAATTTCCGTGATCTACCGTAAGGTCAAGCCCTTCTTATCCTTTTTGCCGGCGCCTCCTACATTTGGGATTCGAGGGCCGGAGTTCTCGCCTTTTCATTCCGAGGCCTCTGGATCGGATTAGGGATACCTTCAATTTCTTTTGGTATTTCAACTATCTCGTGCATTATGCTCAGCACATACGATTTGGTCACGCCTTCAAATCACTAAAGTGGTCGATAGTTGATTCGCTAATGCTTGCAAATTAATTATCTTCCCGACTTCTATTTGCTTCACTAGTGCATGTGTCATGTGCATGGATTCTCATGGCTTGCCATGTTATTTCTCGATATTTTTCATCAAGGGTTGATTTCCTCTCCTAATGACTCGAAACTATCCTCATCAAATATGCTATCAATAAGTTGGCAGATGCAAATCTTTAGTCATAGGGTCCAGATATTCCGATTATGGATGTTGTCTTATAACCAACGATATCCTAGACTTTTGAGAGGGCCCATTGCAATTCATTGTGGTGGTATAGGTACATAAACTTTGCAACCAAACCTCAAGATGAGAGATTTTCGTGTTGATCCTTGTGTTAGTTGCATGTTTATAGTCTAAAATTGATGAGAGTTGATGCATGCAGGATCATGTGTCCTCAACATGTGGTTGATAAATTACAATTATGCAAAAACGGGCCAGGCAATAAATTTAATTCTTTAATTAATGCCTCTACTAATCCATTCTCGGTGTGGACATGTTGCATTTAAATGCTCAACAGCTGATTCCCATTGCCATGCAATAATCATCAAATGCCTTTGAAGTAAATTCTCCTGCGTTGTCTATTCTGAGGGACTTCACATGATGATCGTGAAATTATTCTAAATTTTAATTATATGCGAGATCGATTTGCAAAAACGTAGTTTCAGAGACAATAAACATACGCGCGTAATACTATTTCGAGGAAGCATCGGCGAACACTATAGCACCGAATGGCCCTAACAATGGCAGATAGGATCCAAATATCTCCTCGATATGGTCCAGAATACAAAGATTCCATCCTTCACTTTCAGATCAGAAGGTCTAGTAATTAATTTTCCGATGGCATATGGAGGGCACACAAAATCTTCTTGATTCGAGAAATTCTTTACATTGATATTATGTCCCTAAGAATTGTTAATTATATTTCTCATCATTCTAAGACCGAGCTGGCCTAATCTATCATACCAGCAACAGAAAAGTTCAGAGCTTCCAAAAGTGGTTTTCAAGACAGTATAGGCTGCATATGCCTTAATATTAGTGTAGTATAGCCCAGATTCATATGAAAGAAGTCATTCTAATACCCTTTTTTATTTTCTTCACGCTTTATAATGAGCGGGTATTCCTACCATATTCTTCTTCGCCTCTACGAGACCGTTAGCTAATATCCTTAAAGCTTAGAAGAGTTCTAGTCGATTCGGGTACAACAAGACTTCTTCAATGACCAATGTTGTGCCCATCGGAGTATAATTGTGGCTCTTCCCTAACCTATTATACAAGTATCGCTGCATGCAATTGTCGAAGGCTACCATCATTCTTGCCGATCAACCGGAAATTTTTGTCTCTCTCAAGATGGTAATCGCTGTGCCGCCATCCGCTAGGCACATTTCTCCATAGGGCGCCACATCGCAGTTCTCGATATAAAGTATTTATTAATATGAGGTAGGAAGCAATCCATACATAAATAAAATACTCCAAAACATGTAACATAACTTGCTATTATTAATACGTAAAAAAATCTTGTAGGACTCATTATAAGAATTTAATGCTTTTCTCTCCTAGAGCTTACAACCATTATTCAATAATTCAATGTTCTATCATAAACATAAACTACAAATGACTATAAAAATCTAAGTGCAATGCGGTACTAGATCGAATCAAGTATGAAAAACTTTGTTTGAATCGCCTGCGGTCCATCTCTTCTTCTAAGAACTACGGACGCGCCGCTATGATGTCCAAAGAAGGAGTGACGGGTCAAGTATCGGGTCGCCCACATCCATGGGTGCAACCAATGACCTGTGGATCCTCTCGTGCTCGCAATAGCGTAGGTGTGCCTTATGTCAGCCTTTTTGCCCTTCTTCTTAGACTAGAAAGTATCAATCACGTGTTGTGGCTCACGCAAACGCTGCGACCACGTCCCCATGTGCCACATTTGTAGCAACTTTGGTCCCGCCGCCATAGGGCTTCTCATCACGCTTTTGTTCGTGTGCTTTGGCTTGAGCATTCTGTTTGGTTTTGCGACCCATGACCTTACCCTTCTTGCCTATTTCCTTTGAGTGAGGCTTCCTTACCTTATAGCTGCTAGCATTGACTTCATGGTCAACATTGCTACTAGGCGGCTGTGAGATGTAGTTCTTTCTTAGAACATCATCTTGAGCATCCGCAACTTGCATGATGTCTATCAGTTTGGCATACTCCTTGTAGCCGTCTTGACGATAGTTGTGTGCGGATTGCACCACATTCGGGTGAAAGGTAGAGAGGGTTTTCTCAATCTTCTCCTCATCCATGATTACCTTACCACGAGTCAAGACCGACATACTCATTCAGCAAAGGTAATTGTACTTTCCTACGCCTTGTAGTCAAGAAAACGTAGTTCTGCTCCATTCCCCGCTCCGCCCGAGGAAGAATGGTGTATTTCAGCTTCTCGAATCGCTTCTTCAGTATGGTCTATAAAGCTAGTACGTTCTTCTTTGCCATCTACTCATTTTGAGTGTTAGACAGAGATGGTGTCTGAGGAAATAAAGTGCTTGATCATTTTTCTCAGCAGTTGGAGTGACATCCTTCGAGGTACTAAGTCCAATATCTACACAGAGCTTCTTGGCCCCAAGTACGATCTCGACATCTGATGCCCAAGTCAATACTCGCTATGTCATGCCATGTCACGTCAACTCCTTGCCTATAATGCTACTATCCAGATATTTATGCAAAGAGTTCATAAGATTATCACTGTAATTTGCATAAAATGGTTGTAAAAGTTTTAATAATGTTCTCTATTTTTCTATACATTTTTCATGATTTATCGCTATTTTTAGTGATTAAAAGTAATATAAATAATCACATATAACCAAAATAAAGAATACAATATATAAATTGCATAGAAATACTAATAACAAAGTTAAACATGCTTCAAATGCTAAACTAATTCAAAATTTGAATTCCAGAGGCCTCTTTCTCATTGAATATGTATTTTCTAATCTCGCACTTCGAGGGGCTAAATCACAATTTTCGCCTGGGAAAATTTCACAGACTTTAAAAACTCGAGGGACTTTTTTTCCAAAATTCAAGATTTTCCTTTTTTTTTTTTCACCGGATCGGCATTCTCGACCATTCTCCGCCTCTTAGCCTTTCCTCGCCTGTTGTCGCCCCACTTCAAACGGCTCAAGAGAGCCGACGGGAAGGGTTTCGCACTGCTCATGGCAAAGGGCGGCGTAGGGCTTAGCAAAGAGAGGCGGTGTTTGCGCGTTACGCCGGAGCCGGGCGCAAGCCGACGCGGCGGCCGTGGGGCCCGAGTCAGGGCGCCAAGGCGCTGGGCCGAGGGCGCGCACGGAGGCCGATGGGCCGGAGGCGGGCGCGGTGGCCGTGGCGTGGCCTGAGGCGCGATGCGCGGTCGGGAGCGGTAGTAGCGTTAAGCTCGCGAAAGCAGTAACGCCAAAGATCGCAGGCGGGCGGCGCCAGAGCGCCGCCGAGTCGCTGTGGCGGGCGAAGCCAAGATCTTCCGGTGGCCGGTCAGACAAGGGCGGCTTGTGTGCTCCGGCAGCAGGCCTGCTGGAGGTCCGAAATGCCTGAGGTGCCTCCTGGGAGGTCCGAGCCGCGACGCCTCATGGAGGTCCTAGCCGACGGCGGCGCTTGATGCAAAGACGCTAGAGAGCGGTGGCGCTGAGCCGGCAAGCGCATGGGAGCCCATGCAAGGATGGCGCCATGGTTGGCGTATGGCCTGTGGCAAGGCGACGCAGACGGCTTGTACAATTGCCATGCATGAAGGGCAAAAAATTTCATGTACTATTCATGTAATGAGATGTAGAATCTATCGCGTAATCAACAATCTTTTTCTTTCAATTAATCATTCAATCAACATTGTGCCGTGGATCGCAAGTCGCCTTTATGAGATTACAGGAATTTGTAATCTACAATCCATGGTGCAATCGACATATGCTCTTTCATGCAATCCATCGATCGGCATTGTGCCGACGATTTTAAGTTGGCTCGCAGAGATTAGAGCGGATTTGCACCGAGAGGATAAAGTAATCTAGAAACAACAATTGTGGAATTGAAAGCGATCTAAAAACGATTCGATCTATGAGCATCGTTTCGACGACACTTTCATAACCCGCGGCAGCCGGAGAGCCTAGTCGTGCCGATAACGATTGAGTAACCGTCATTAGCCGCGTAGTCCAAATTTAATCGACACTCAGAGACAAACGAGAATAACTTAGAACAATGAAAGAACACAAGTACAAAATAGTAGATTGAACACAGATATGAGGAACAATGCAAGAACAAGACATCACACTTCACACATATAAGCATACATTGCTATGGCCCGCGGGGCCGCAGGCGCGCTTAGGTAGTCCCGGCTTTATCCAACTTCTAGCCTCGTGCCCATCTACGAGCCTATTCACAGGTGGGTCAGCACACGCAGTCGGCGGAAGGGGTCATTGGCATGCACGACAAGGCTTATCCGCCATGCGACAGACGATGTCCGCCTCCCGCTATTTCTGTGCGTAATCGCCATTGCTCGCTAAAAGTGTCACATTTCACACCAGATCCAATGTCCGTATGCTACAATGGAACCCTAAAAGTGAGTGATATATATATATATATATATATATATATATATATATACATATTAAAATTTTGAACTCATAGATTGTTTATCTTTGAAAGTTGAAGTTGATGTTGACTTCCTTCCTAACAAACCGCCATTTCTAGCCATTGCTCAAATAGAAGGAAGAGCTACGCCAATCGCCACCTTCTTCCACCGTGAACCGGCCACAACTCGTTCTCACGCCATTGGCCTCAACAACCTCGCGAGACACATCACGCGAGGAGGTGAAGCCAGTGAGGAGGCTGTGGCGACATCAGCCATGTTGTAAGTCAGAAAAGATATGATCACCAGTATTAGGCAATATCATATTGTAATCGTATATGTGATTGAGATCATATCTCAGCCGATCTATTGCTATTGTCGGTTATTATTCAATATCCAAAAATAGCTGTTTGTTCCATATCTGTAATAGATGAGTTGTAATCTCCTTGTACACTTGAGTATATATAAACTCTGCAGAACCCATCGAGGTTCATTACTCCGAAATCGTTTTACATAAGCGAGGAGGAGGCGGTCATGCTTGCTTAGCCGGCATGGCGCAGGAGGTGGCGACAACACAGGGGAGGATTAAGATGAAGAGGATGAGGTGAGGTGCACTTGAGACGGTGGTGTGGCGAGGGAAGGGCGCATTCGTCTTTACCTCTTCCTCGTGTGCCATCGCTGCCTCCCCTCTCTTCCCCAGTGCTGTCGCTTCTCCTCCAAGGTACTCACAGATCCTCTCCTCCTTCCCTCCCAATGCCTTTCTCTCGCCCCTCGACGCCGCTTATCAGGTCCGCCTCGCTACCTCCTGTCGGCCACATCTCCTGTGATCCCCCGCCGATGGCCACGATGGCAATGGGAGGTGTCGAGGCGAGGATGGTTGCATTGTGTGACGGGGTAGTGGTAAACGAGGAGGAGGAGGCGATGCTTACTCACCGCGCGTGAGTAGGAGGTGGCGGCGGCGAAAGGCAGGATTAGGATGAAGAGGACCCAAGACGGTGAATTCGAGACTGGGCACGCGAGGAAGGATGCATTCGCTCTCGCCTCTTCCTCGTGTCTTTTGTCGCCTCCTCTCCTTCCCTAGCACCGCCGCTTCTCCTTCAAGAGTCGCGCCTCCTCTCCTCCCTTCCTCCCGATGCCTTCTTCCGCCCCGACGCCTTCTTACTACACCATCGCATAAGGATTGCCAGAGCATTGTATTTACCAATTGCTCACTTCACAATCATGTAACCAAGATGAAGATGCACCGCCAGACCGCCATAGGTCTACCGCTTAGTCAATGCTCCCTCACCGAACTGTGCTATGCAATAGATGCGCCTCCACCGATCACAGAAGCCTGGCTGCAAATCGACGCGGAGACATAGGGGTGGATTTTGTGGTGGTCTGATGGAGATTGGAGAGGGAGTAGATGGAGGCACGCCGCCTCCAAATCTAGCCGTCGGGAGCTTGGTAGAGATGCACCGCCGCTAGATCTGGTCACTAGGAACTCAGTGGAGGGGCGCCGCCACCAGATCCAGACGTCGGGAGCTTAGTGGAGGCGTGCCGCCGTCGACTCCAGACGCCATCATCGGCTTCCGCCACAAGAGAGAGGAGGCCAATGTGGTCATGGAGAGGACGACGTAGTAAGCTAGTAAGGACAGGTGAAAGAAGAGGGGAGAAGAGGATGGGTGGGAGAAGAGGACGAGTGGGAGAAGAGGTGGGAGACTAGGAAAGAGGCCATGTGGTCGAGTGCGGTGGAAAGAGGAGATAGTGGTAGCTAGCCCTTTTGGTTTTTCTAGAGATCGTGGGAGAGGAGCTATGGGCTGGATGAGGCACCGACAGTTTCAAAGAGAAACCAGCGCACCCAGTCATGGTTCCACCTCCCGGCGAGTGGAAGAGGAGAAGGGTGAAGAATCTAGGCCCTATTTGTAGTGTTTTGGTAATTATAGACAACCATGTGTCTTGCACCAACTTGTTTTGTCAAGAAGTTACAAGGGTTATTCTTAGACTAAGATGGAAGAGTGCTAAAGGATCTCATCACTCTCAAGGGAAAGGTATCTAGTTGATAGGGCATTTTCATAGTTTTACCGGTTTAGTAGAATGAAGGATAAAAGACCGGATTGCTAAAATAGAAAACCGTACTATGAAGAGGGATCAAATGACTAGTAGCTTGAAAGATAATGATGCCACATGCTCAATCTTGCTTGGTTTAAAACTTGGATTCATTTGAAGTAGTCTGGCTTTAATTTAAATGTGTTTTATCTTCTTGGCCGGATTGACCGCGGTTGATCGGCCGAACTGACCGGAAATCCGGATCAACGTTGCGGTCAGCTTTTTCCAGTAAGCTCCTTTTTGTGTTTTCAATGGCCGAACTAACCGCAGGTACTAGTCCGGACTGGCCAGACCTCCGGATCGAGTGTCCCGGTCAACTTTTTCCAGAGAAAGGAGTTTTTCATGGTTTGCTTTAAAACTTGAGGCCGGACTAACCGCCGGCATAGATCCGGACTGACTGGACCTCCGGGTCAAGAAACTTGGTCAACTTTTTTCAGAGAAGTGATTTTTATGTCTTGCTACTAAATCTCTAAAGCCGGATCGATCATAGGTGACCTCGAACCGATCGTGCCTCCCATCCATCGAGCGGCCACTTTTACAAAGGGCTCATTTTTCTCTGGATTGGATTTCTTGTAGACCAGTCTGACCGGACTTCTAAATGACGGTCTGACCGGACTTGTGGTAACAGATAGATCTTGTGCATTTAATGCGTAGCAGTCGACCATTATTCTCGCCGATCGACCGACCAAATACCGCTGGGTCCGACCGACTTGTCGATCTTTTTAGGATTTCGTGCTCTAACGGCTAGTACAGTGGGTGGAGGCTATAAATACCTCACCCACTGCAGCTAGAGAGCTAGGATGGACCTCATTGAATACTCTTGAGCCCTTTGCTAGTTCTTCCACTCTTTGAGAGCATTAAAATCATCTTACAAATGTTGTTGAGGTCTTTCCAAATGCTTTGATTAGGGTTTGATCTTTGTGGCACTTGAGCATCTTCAAGCTTAAGAATCATTGGTCTATTACTCTTGGAGATTGTCGCCTCCTAGACGGTTCTTTAGTTATGGCTTGACCTTCTCAAAGGAGATTGTGAGAAGACCTGGCATTTGTGAAGGCTGGAGCTCGCCTTATCCGGAGTGGAGAAGAGCTACCATTAGTGACCGAGGAAAGTGCTTGTGTGGAGCCGGCTTGAGTTGATCAAGCTTCCTTAACGTGGATTAGTGGAGACCTAAGTCTCCGAGACCACTGGAAAATATTGTTTGTCTCCTCAGAGTGTAGTTTATTCTCTCGCTTTTTACTTTGTGCATTTACTCTAAGCTATTTGTTTATCTTGTCCAAATTTTAACTTGTTAGTGTAGTGCACTTAGATAGCCTGAGAATATTTAGTCCTTAATTTATGAAATCATATTTCATAGGTTTAATTTGGCAAAATCTGTTTTTAGCCAAAAGAATTTTCAAACCGCCTATTCACCCCCATCTAGTCGGTTATCCTTGATCCTGCCACTGGGCTAGCGTTGCATAGCGGAGGAGGAATGAAATGAATCGTCCAACAGTATGAGTGTAAAATCCTTTTTTTATTAGTTAAGATAAGATAGGATGAACATATATCATCAGAGGTCATGGAGCTAGGTTGTCCAAATTTTATCCATGTATTTGGGCAAGTTGGAGTGCGGTTGAACGGATTTTGTAGTCGTCATTCACGCAGATAACAAAGAAACCCGACCTATTTACGCCCAAATTCCAGAGATCTCGAGGGAAACGGTAAGCACCTGAAGATCAAGTGAAAATGTGAAGACTACAGATAGAATTCAGACACCGATCATTTTAGGGAAGAGGTTGAAGGGGGGTTGCTAATTGTGTTATGTGGGGATTATGAGAATGCTAACCATGTGCTTTTTCATTGTGTTCGCCAAGTTTGCTTGGTTGTGCATCAAAGAGATCCTTCTTGGGACAGAGCTTCATTCTTTAGACGATTTACATTTATGTGGCTTGATAAGAGGGTGCTAATTATTAGAATAGGACTCTATTTGTATTTCCTTATCTCAGATATGACAACCCCTTTGTACTCCCTATATATATTACCTATTGGGCCCTCTTGAATATTACACAATATTCCTAACATGGTATTATAGCAAGGTTTCTAACCTAGCTCTTTCCTTCCACGCCATCTCCTGACGCCGCCGCTTATTCTTCCGAAGCGCCATCATGAAGTCGCTGCTTCTCAAGAGTCATCATTGCCGCCACGCTTGAAGAGCAATACGCCGTCCGACGCTCGCCGACGGCAAAGATGAGGCGCCGATGACACCGCTGAAGTCGCTTCCACCGCCACGGCCGATCGATGTCACTAACGCCGCCGGTGGTCGCCTCTTCTCGTGTTCTCGACGATTCATCGCTGCGTGCCGTGGCACGCCGAGGTCGCTACCCTCTTCTCGGGACGACACCGAAGGATCATCACGAGCTTTCCACCTCCCGAGCAGCCTTTCGCCCCGACCGACCGACGCCGCCGCTTTCAACGCCGCCGCCGCTCCCTGCCCGGTAGGGGAACCCTAAGTTCCCCCGTGATCGTCTCTGTGTGATGAGAATTAGTGGGCTCTTCAATTCACTTTGAGCCGGCCCGCTGAGAAAAGGAGTTCAAAAAAAATCGAAAAAAATAGAAGCAGTACGTCGATCTAACCGCCGTGCCGTCCAGCACCGCCTGTTAGACTTCATTGCCTTAGTCGCCACGCCGTCTAGCACCGCCCACCGATGGCTTCCGTTCCATCCGCTGCGATCCCATTCTCGGGAACAAAGCTTAATGGGATGAACTACAGGTTGTGGTCTTCACTCATGGAGATCACGCTAGATGGTCTCCATCTCTGGGGACATGTTACTGGTGCCCGACCTTGTCCACGTCGTCGGTTGGCCTCCTTCCGATACAAATATACCGTGATCTCCCCGCGAAGATGAGGCCGCCAAGAAGGAGGCGAGATTCTCGCCATTGCATCGATGAGGCCTTTAGTATGCCGAGACACTTTTGAGCGCTAGTGTGCTGATGAGGCCCATGTTCGAGCCATCCTAATGGTCAGCGTCGACGACTCCATGCAACCAAACATTGTTGGTATGCGTACCACTGTCCGATCCGGACTACTTGCGTGAGCGATATCGCAGAGCGGCGATGCTCCGCTTCTTTTTTTCGCTTGCCGTGAGTTGGAGACGCTTCGCCAGAGGACTCTCCGTCGATGACTTCTTCGAGCCTTGGCCTTCGGTGCCACCGGTACGAGCCGGCTTCTCCGCTCGCAGAGTGTCATAAAGTGCGTATATGGATCGTGATCGCCGCTTTTATGACTTCGTCGCCATCTTCGCCCGAGTTTGAGCTCGTGTGGCTCAATCGCCGAGCCGCCACCACGACCAACAGTCACCGAGGCTCTTTCAACACTCCGTGCCGAGGAACTTCGCCGCGGGTTAGCAACACAGTTTGTTCCGTCTGTGCTTGCTACCCCTTCTTCTTCGACTACACCGACGGTTTCTGCTTCGACTACGCCCCTCCTCGTGTCATCTGCTGCTTCCTGCTTTTGCACCAACTGTGGTTCAGTGAAATTATTGCAAGAACTTCGGGCACGACTACTACCAAGCAGCGGTGCGTAAAAAGGCATTAAGCGATGGAGTTGGACGATCCAAGGGGCAGGAGGCCCTTCCTCCACAGAGGACGAACCAAAGACTTCAGATCTTCTCAGAAGGTGACTCTGCTCAGCTAGCTTCGCCAGACTTACTTCAAACAGCCTCTCTCACACAATTTCAGTTCTCGCCACTAGCTTAGACATCTCCTCCAGTACTTCTTGTTCTAGATTCGGTGCCTCTTTCCACATGACACCGACTCTACATCTCTCACTTAAGTAGGATCACTTGTTTTTCCTATCTCGCTTCGACACCGACGGTACCCTCTGTCTGCCGCCAGCTAGGGCACTCTTTTGTCCATCGACATTTATGTTCTAGCTGCTTCTCATGTTCCTCACTTACCATGCGCTTCTCTCGCTGGGTCACCACCGATCTCAAATTGTAGGGTTGGTTTTGACTCACACGCATGTAAACGGTATTGGGATCGGCCGGCGCCGTAGGGATCGTCGTGGTCTCTACATTCTGATCGCTTCCACCTTCCGTCCCACTTCAGCTTGCTCCTATCACCTCTACATCTATCGCCATTATCGCCACCACCTCCGGAGTTTTTAAGAGGGCATCATTGTCACGCCACTTGTGTGGGTCTCTGCTTTTCTTCATTAGTTCGTCAGGTGTTATTGGACGTGTTCCTGCTGACACGCCCATGTTTTGTTAGGGTTGTAAGTTGGGCAAGCGGCCCAACTTCCTTATCATTCTAATGAGTCCTTGTATTCTCGCCTTTTGATTTAGTTCATTAAGATGTATGGGGACCACGCTTATTATCTCTAAAAGCGGCATAAATCTTATGTGATCTTCATTGATGATTATTCCTGCTTTTACATGGATTTTCCCTATATCTAATCGTGGGGTCATTTTGCATTCTATCGTAGCTTTGCGACGATGGTTCGTGACTCAGCTTGATTCTCCCATCCGTACTTTTCGTTGTGATTCTGTGGCGAGTAGTACTGCTCGCGCTTTTAGACATTTTTTTTTTGAGCAGGCACTCTTTACCGCCTTCTTGTCCTGGTGCCCATGCTCAGAATGGGGTTGCTGAGCGCAAACATCATCATCTGATTGAGACTGCCCGCACTCTTCTCCTTGCTTCTCATGTTCCACCACGCCTGGGTTGAGGTTGTGTTTACTACCGCATATCTCATCAATATGCGCCTTCCAACGCTTCTTAAGGGTGTAAGTCCTATAGAGCGCCTCTACTCTCGAGCCCCCAAAGACACTCTTCGTGTTTTTGGTCAGACTTGTTTTGTTCCCATCAAGACCTCGTGAACGCACTAAACCATCGCCCAATCCGGTTGAGTGCGTGTTTCTTGGTTACGCTTACGAGCATAAGGGTTATCGTCATTGGGATCCTTCGCCGACGGATCAGATTTCACGAGACATTGTCTTTGATTTAATCACGACCTTTCTTCTATCGAGATTCCCTGCTTCTACCGCTGAGTCGATTTCATGGTTGTCTCTTTCTAACTCTTCACCAATTCTCCACTATCACGCCTTTCCCTAGTCTGCTCCGGTGGTTCCTTCTATCCCCGCCCCTGGTCTTGCCTCCCAGTAGCACCGCCTCTTGTTCCCGCAAAGACCACCGCTCGCTCTGGTATTCACTTCTCCAGCGCCCTTGTCCTTCACCGCCTCCTCTCCGGTGTCTTGCCGACACCCACATCCGATCCTTTGATGATGCTCCTCGTTCGCCTTTTCAGACCGGACATCCTTCAACCAACCGATCGTCTTGGATTTGCTCGATAGCTCATGCTCTCTCTATCATCGAGCCTAGTTCTTATCGTGAGGTCGCTCCTCATTCGAGTGGCGGCGCTATGGCAGAGGAGCTTGATGCTCTTCGACGTATGGAAACTTGGGATATTGTACCGACACCTGTGCATGCTCATCCAATCACGTGCAAATAGGTGTACAAGATTAAGAGCCGGTCTGATGGTACTATCGAGCACTACAAGGCTCGTCTTGTGGCTCGTGGCTTTCAGCAGGAGTACGATCGTGACTACGATGAGACTTTTGCCCCTGTTGCCCATATGACTACTGTTCGCACTCTTATTGCGGTTGCTTCTGTTCGCCGGTGGTCTATCTCTCAGTTGGATGTTAAGAATGCATTTCTTAATGGTGTTTTGCATGAGGAGGTCTACATCACTACTAGAAAACGCCATGATCCCTAGGGCTGGTTTTACTAGGGAACACTCCAAAACAAGAGGAACACCTTTCCCTAGTGTGATTCATAGGAACAATTCCATGGGAAAAGAACGTGGGAACGAGAAAGTGCCCCGCGGTTTCCTTAAAAAACCGTAGGGGAATATTTTTTCCCATGGGTTTGAAACCGTAGGGAAAATTGCTGACATGGCATGGTGTACAGTTTGTGGATATTGTTTCCCTACGCTTTTGAAACTGGTTTGAAACCGTAGGGAAAATTGTTGACATGGCATGGTGTCCATATTGTTTCCCCGCTTTCGCTTTCAATTAATCCACCGTAGGAACCTTGGCATGGTGTCCAGACATTGTTTCCCCCATGTTTTGGGTTTCACTTCACCGCAGGGAACTTTTATATGTGATTTTTTTCAGCACCCTATCAAAATGATTTCCTATCGAATTTGATTATTTTTATAGCACCATATAAAGCACTAGGTCTAAACATTTTCTAGCAACATTTAAATATTTTACTACATGAATAATACAACTCACAACATCACCACACAAACAATATCAATCAAAACACCACCACACAAACAATATCAATCAAAACACCACCAAGCTACAGATCATAAAGATATTGCTCATATTGTCACATACAAAATTCAGTACAAACATAGTTGTTCCTCCTAAAAGGTTTGTAGCATGGTAACATGAAAATGACATAAAGGTTATCCAACAACAAAAGGAGGTACATTCACCACTTGCATCAAAGTTCATACATCCATATGGTTGAAATATTTCCATAAACTCTTCTAATGTGGCTGATATCAAAATGGGGTAAGACCACCATCCAAATAAGGGGAATAGCTACCGCTAGCACTACCAGATGCGTTGACATAGCCTCCAAACATTCCTTGAGCAATTCTGCTCAATGTCTCATCTGGATTCTCATCTCCGGTTGCTGAACCAATGGTATGAGCCTATACAAGACAAGAATTTAAATATAGAATAAAAAATAGAAAAATTATAGGCATAGTACTGTATGTGAAAGTTAGAGTTCAAGACTTCAACAGAAACAACTTCGAGTAAGCTCAGAGTTGTGGTCTTTACTTCCCAAGATCGGTCATGATCGATTCTAAAAGGATTAGTTTTACCGAACTTAATCTACCTAGGATAGGAATACACAATTATGCATGCATACTGATCACTTTGCTGTGGTAATATATTATATATACAAGAAAAGTACTCTCTATTCAAGTATCCAGGCTAATGCATTGATACTTGTTAATTAAAGTGTAAGCTAGCGCTGCAGGATAGCTAATTGGTTGATGTCTCCTAAAGGGACGCTAGAATTTGTTCCTTTAGAGTTTGGAACCTATCCCGACAAAAGATAGGATAATGTCACTATCTCACCATCTTTACAAATACATCTGTAGTTGCACACTTGCACTAAAGAATGGACAGGGACAAATACGTATGGAAAATAGGAAAAAAAAAAGAAAAAGAAAAAGAAAAACAGGATGAACAATCTTAGATGAAATTACTTGAACACGTCAGGCAATTCACAGGCAAAATAGAAAGAACATGAAAAAGGTTGAATAGTTCACATAAAAGCCTGTGCTAATTACTCTTACCATACATCCACCCCAGTAAAACCATGGGCAAGTAATAGACTAACAGGAATGGATAGTCCACCTCCCTTTAACAAATGCACAAAAAGAAATTGGAGAAAGCTATTGCTCCAAACAACTTTTTTTTTAGTAACAGGGATCCTACGTCTATGACATCAAATTTAAATAATATGCATCCTGCAAACAAAATGAATGTTGAATAATACACATCCTCCAATAACTAAAATGGAAATAGAAATTGGTTAACTTGTAGCTATCATGGTAATAATGAAATTGCAACTCATCATATACCAATTTTCAGGTTTCAAGTAGACTCCTACGACCTCAAATTTTAGTGGAAAAGAATCCAGGTATCACATTCTACCTATAGTCTTTCAGGTAACACCCCACTAGCAGTTAGCTAGTTTTACTAGCAAATCGAGCATCTTCTGAAAGCAAAAGATGAGATGAAAAGGGACTAAATACATTGGAACAAAACTAGTATGTAGTATGCTTGATTGCTGCTAGCTGTAACTAGCATAATAATGAAAGTATGAAAACTGCATATATACATGCATGTACAGTCATGCAGTCATGCCCCCATCATTACACCAATCTACATCCATGCAGTTTATGCCACCCAACAAGATCTATGGGAATAAATGGAACTAGTTCTTTGATTCGTGGACAAGGTTTTAGTCTTAAAACAATAAAAACTAGAAGATTTATGACACAATGTTAAGATGGACATGGGTACAACAGATCATCATACATACATTTTGAGGAGATGGGTTTGGAGAGGCAGCAATTCCAAATGTAGGAGGCGGTGGTGGTGGCGACGGAGGTAGCGGAATTGCAGTACATGGCATTCCAGTATGCTGAGCCACATTCTAAAATTAAAAGATATAATGCTCAAAGTTAAAGATAGCTCAATGACTATTATCCAAAGAAAAAAATGCTATATAATAGTTTGCACCTCCATAAATCTCTACATGCTGCTGTTGTAGTTGTGCACACTTCTACTCCACTCTAACACTTGTTGTGCATATTCCTTTGCTACACGAGCATCCTGAGTAGATTGCCTTCTTTCACATTCCTCTCGTTCTCGGCGTTGATGCTTTGCACCGCCGAGGATGCACGATCGCTTCTTCACCTCGCCATGGCCTCTCTATCATCAACCATCCCATTGAATATAGCCCATTTACCATGTGGTCTATCACAAGAGCAGGCATAAAGAGCTCTTGCATCCACTGGAGAGTGCAACCAATCAAATTCCAGTCCATTTAACTCCATGGCCTTCATTTTATACCGCTCCTGTCCAATAAGTTAAGATGTGTAACAAATATTGCAACATAAGTTCAAAAACTAAGAAATAACATAAAATTACCAGGCAGGCAGCAACTTCTTCAGTGTTCAGCGAATTAGGATCCTGAGGATTTGAACCTCTATGTGTATACACCCATGCCTCAATTGGAGATACTTCTCGCCCTTCTTTTTCGACTACATAAAAAGGATATCAATTGAAATGCATGCACAAGGAGTCCATTACATAATGAACAAAAGTTTAGTAAGTCACCAGCTTTTGGCATATCGTAGCAATAGAGTTGGACCCTCCTTTGTGAGGTTTGTATCTATTATTGTAGCGATTGGCTCGATTCATCTTAGACTTTTCTTCCAACTGGATGGCACCATTCATCACCATAGCATTCCAAGTTGTGGCATCACACCAGCTAGGTTGTTGTGCCATGTATTCACCTTTGACAAATATCGTAGCCCAGCCACATTGTCACAAATTTGTACTCCTTCGACAGCCTGAAAATGATCCAAAATGTCCTGAATTCGAGCATAGTACTTAAGGCCTCGCAGGAGCTGGTTGTAGCACTCACCAACATGTCGTTTTGCAGCATATTCATGCTCAGATTCATATTTGAACCTTAGCTAGAGAAAGGTCAAGTACCAAATTCAGTGCAACTTGATATCATTAGGGAGGAAAGTAGAAGCTATTTATAGTTGTAGAAGCAAATAAAACAACATATTTTTAATTATCCAAAAACCTTCTTCAACGTTAGAGGCTTTTGATCGCCCAGATGTGTCCCGATCTACTTTGTAATGCTTCCATGTTGTCGCCACCACTGACTTGCCTCTAAATTGAACTATACCAGGATGGTAAGTTTTCAGGAGACATGTTAAGACACTAGATGGCCTCCTTTCTTTCCCTAGTCTTGGTATTTCACACCAGTGCCTTTAGAACCAAAACAATAATATGCAATTTAAACACATCACAAGAGTGTCAGGTTGAGGGATTATAAACTCACATTTTCCCTTCTGGGCGAATCAATGGACGATCTTCCTCATTGGGAATAACAGGTGGAAGTTGTGAACAACCTCACAAGTGAATCTCTACCGCTTCCTCCAATCCATCTAGATCAGCAGCCCTGTTCTCACTTGTAGCTAAGTTCTCTCTGCCAGAACTGCTAGAAGTTTGAGTACTACATTTTCTTGCACGTGAAAGTGTCATCTTGCAAATTTGAGAAGATTGTGCATAAGAAATCAATGATGCAGTATACCAAAATGAATAATTATGCATTTACAATCGAACAAAATTGTGCATAAGAAATCAATGATAGCGTAATGTACCAATAGTGTATAGGCTTAGAAATCCTCAATATCTTCTTGGTAGTGCTCATTGTTGATTTCGTGACATGACTCAGTATCATTTTCACTTTCTTCTTCAACTAGTGGTTCATTCTCTCCACTTACCACATTATGTAGATTGTTTAGCATTGATAGTTCACGTGGGTCAACTACCTCATCTGAACCACTGATTGTAATATTATCTAGACCTTGACCAATGTCTACAATGAATTCACCCACTATACCGTCTTCTTGGAAGACATCTACATATGGTGGGTCTTCAGTGTGTAATCATCCATTAAGGGAATAGGCAAGCTTCCAATGGGCTTTACCTTGTATGCAACCCACCATGCATTAAGACTCATATCAGATTTGCACGCATATGGAATATAATAAACTTGCGTTACTTTTCTAGCAAGCACAAAAGGCTCATTTGATGGATTACATGAAGCATGTGCAACCTCGACTAATCCAATTTTTTCTAAATGTCGTACCCCATCAACAGGGTGAAACCAATGGCAGTCAAACAAAACAAGGCTAAAGTTTTCATCACCATCAAACTTTAATTCAATAATGTCTTCGATAAACCCATAGTACTCAAGCTCATTACTCGTAGAATCATCAATCCCAACAAAGAATCACCCCTGTTAACTGTAGTTAGATTCCCTTTGGAATTTTCATACTTTTAGACCGAAATCTGCACTAGTTGACTTCATAAATGTCATAAGACTTGACCTTGAAGCCACATCCACGTGATAAACGACACAATTCATTATGTATGCTTGCATCCTTGGAGCACCTTTGCAATGTTGCAATCTACAATTAAATTATAAGTAAAGTAGAATGTTCAAAAGTTAACTAAATCTAAATATCTAGCGAGGATTACCGATTTTTTGAACCAATCTAGTAGGTTGGGTTTGCCATGACCACCTCCATTCCTCCTTAGATTGTCTAACTCTTTTTGATTTGGTGGTCTCGAACGCCTCCATTGTTCATGTTCAAATTTGCTATAGTTTTTAGCAATGACATAATTAAAACATGTGCATTATGAAAGTTTTCATACTGATTTTGTGTATTTAGATTACTTACTCAACAAAGTCGTCCATTTCACTCATTTTTGTGTATATATAAATCATTGCTGTCTTGCACTCTTCAAATGTTAGAGTCCTAGACATCCCTCTGCCGGTCTTCCACCCTCGCACTTGGAACAAGGAAAGGCTACTCTTACATGCAGGACCATGTTGAGCATAGCGATGCGGACAGTTGTGTGAGCTAGCTATGAGATCAAAGTTGGATGGCATTTTGTGACCCTGTGGCAATACATCACCAAGAAGCCTAAGTAAATTATCCATGCATTCCACAGATAAATTGTGTTGTGATTTAATTCCCATCAATCGTGTGGGCTAGCATTAGACGGAGACTTGAGTGAAATTGTGGAGCGGCTCTTGTGAAGCAGAAACATGGTATAGAATTCCTTAGCATCTACTGTTGGTTCATCCTCTGCACTATCTATATGATAGGCATCACCCAAGTTGTCTAGCATGTCATCTAAACGGTCAGCAGTGTTATAAGTCTCTTCTAATGTAAATGACCTAATAGGACACTCACCATGCTCGGTCCATCGGTGTAACTAGGCATAAATCCTCTTTGACAGAGATGCATGCTCATCGTGTTTTTCTTCCGTCTAATTCTATTGCGACAAACCGAACAAGGACATACTACTCCAAATATTTCAGCATTAGAAACTCTATCAAAAGCACAATCCAAGAAAGCATTTGTGTTGCGCACCCACTCTTGGGAATGACAGCCATTATCATTCCATCCATTGTACATCCAACTACGGTCTTCTACTGACATGTTTAATGTTGCAGCAACAAACTGAAATCTATTTAATTACTCCTATTAAGAAAAGACAAACTGCAATACGAAAGAATGCTTGTTTAGATATTTCATAGAAACCCAGCCACAATACAAATAAAATATGATGATTGCAGACTTACAAAAAAATGCATAACATGCAAACTTACTTGCGGATGCTATTGGTGTACGTAGAGGTTTTGTCCTTGGTAACCTACTAGACTTCGATCACCTTCAGATCACCCTTTTGTCAAGAAATGTGATGAGATGATCCAAGGATAAGAAGAAAATGACATGTGTAAAACAATGATCGATAGAACAATAGTTAGAAAGATCAAGTGTGTTGTCTTTGGTTTTGTTTGTTTAGAAGAGTACTTCTGAATATTAGGTGTAGGTGGAGACTGTTGCCTCTGAATAATCTTTTCATTCTTGTAAATACTTATACCCTGATGGTACAGTAGCTCCATCAAAATTTATTCTGAACTCTTATTATATTCTCAGAGGCATGTTCTTAGTAAGAAATTTAGTTATGGCAAGACTGCTGCCTTAGTAAGAAGCATGTGATGTTTTATATAAAAAAAATAAGCATTATATGATGGTTGCATGTAATTGTTGTTTTCTCCTGACTTGAATTCATACATTCTGCATATTTGATCCGACCCTTAGTATTTTTCTAAAATAGCAGCTTTATGCTTTCAACCATTGGTGGAATGGGCACTTAACTGCTGCTGCTCTATTACTGCTGCTCACAATGATGAGGAAGCCTCTGGTCCTCTTCACTGTCATCCATGTACCATGTTTGGATGACCTCCTCCTTACCATCCTAAGTTAGTAATAGCCATTCAAAAGAATGTTACTATTATGCAAAAAGTAAAATCTGACAAGTAACAAAACATGTCCAAAAAAATTGACCATGGCCTAGCATTACTCAATCACCACGTTATGAGCAACATAATTCATAACCGGTCTGAAACAGTACAACCCATATACGAGAAGGAAATATGAAATTGATGATGACCTAGTGATAGCATGAATTAAGCGTAAAGTGGAAACATCTAACATAATTTACATTGTATCAAGATCCAATTGGACATCTCACAAAATTGTATTCTCATAAGCTTATGAAATGCCAAAAACAAACAAACATTACAAAATTCATATTGAACTATTTTTCTAGTGGTGCTCAAGGTCCACATGACACTAAGCACTTAGGAGTTAGGATTGTTCTCAGATCTATCTTAAGGATCCTATATGAAGCATGCAATCGATGATTGACAAGCTCTGTCCTACCCTCGACCCAGACAAAAATGTTCTCACGATAAGTCGATGTAAAAATGGCAAAACCAAGATCGACATACAGTGGTTTTAGTTATATAAGACTACATCAAGTAAACCAAGTGACAACAAGCTTGAAGGGCCTCCTACTTCTAGTATCAATGAAGAACACTCTTCAAGGAAACAAAGGGGTGATCTGATTCGATAAGATGGTGATAGTGCACACCTTTCTTTGATAAATAAATACTACTAGAATTGATGTTCATACCATTAAAACTATAATTATCTACAATTGTTTTACTCCAACCATTAAATTTAGTACTAAAGGTTTTGCCATTTCGGTATGTTTATCTTTAGGGTTACTAAACTCCATTAAGCCAAGAACACCGAGTTGAAGATCAAGAGCAACTCTCACGCTACATATTCCAAGCTCTAAGCTTTGGCGTGCTCTGAAGTCTGAATCATCAAATCGATTAATCAAGAGGACATGTCTAATCAAAATTGAAGTTTCACATGTATGGTCTCCATCCTAAAACCTAATATGTACATCTCAATTTTTGGGGATGAATTCCACTCCCATCTTTACGTGCTCCAATTCACACGGACGTCTTTCGCCTATTCCTACCCAATTCTTGAGCAAGGTAATCAAGATCCAAGAAAACCTTGAGGGAGCAATCACATTAGGTTCAAAGAGAGGAATCAAGCGGCACTCACCAGATAGGTGTTGAGGGCACAGGCGCTAGCGCCGTCGCGGCGATCAGCCCAGCGCCTCAGTGTGCGCCAGTGCCCCTCCTCACCACTCCATGAATCTCTGCACCACCCCACAAATTCATATCTCACAAGCCGCAGAACACACAATGGGAGACCAAGGAGCGATGCAGTACACTGCTTGTGGAGGTGGAGAGGAGGTGGTCGAGGAGTCGGCGGGGCGTGGGCGCGAGGAACGTGAGGCGTCGTCGGCGTCGCCGGCCTCGAGCACACGCCAAGGCGCGGCGGATGAGGATCGCGTGACCATGGGGCGAAGACGAGGATGGGGCGGAGGAGGAGGTGGAGGTGGCGGTGGTGGTGGAGGAGGAGGATGGGGAGGAGGGCGGCGGGAGGCGGGGGCACAACGAGGCGATCGGATCTGGCGAAGTCGAGGATTTGGGGGTAGAGGAGGGATTTGGGGATGTAGAGGAGGGTTTGGGGTAGAGAGAGAGGGATTTGGGGATGGAGGTTTCATGGAGGGAGTGACCGACGGTGGCGGGAGGGTTTGGGGTAGAAGGCGTGGGATTTTGGGGCGTGGCATTCTGGTGGCGGGAGCAGACCGACCAAGAGAGGATTTGGGGTGGAACTAGAAGGCAATGGACAACGTCTTGGAGGATTTAGGGCGACAGGATTTTGGGCGGCGTGGGAGGAGACCGACGGCAGAGCGGAATGAGGAACATTTTGTCCGGGGGAAATTTGTGTGCAGGTCGAGCTTGGGCGGAGGAGGGGGAAAATTCAGCGAGGTGCTAAATTTTTTTTGGAGGCAAACGAAATTTATGTCCCTACGGTTTCTCGATCCTGCCGTGAGAACATTTCCACCTCGGCACCCACTCCATCTTTGGCAGAGGCCACGCTGGCCCTACCTCTGGATTTCCCTATGAATTGCATTAAACTATAGGGAACATATGCTTTCCCTACGTCTTTTTGATCTCACCATAGGGATATGTTCTTTCCCTTTGCTTAGATTTCCACCACTAGGAAAATAATAAAACGGTAGGGAACATAGGGGTTTCTAGTAGTGCATGCGGACACCACCGGATATTACATTCTCGATAAACACGTCTGTCGTCTTCGTCGTGCTCTTTATGGCCTCAAACAGGCTCCTCGTGCCTGGTTTGCGCGTTTTACCTCAGTGATTACTACTGTTGGTTTCACTGTCAGTTCCTATGATCCTGCTCTTTTTGTCCATATTTGGTATTTTCAGTTTTGCAGTTTTATCCTGGACTCTCTGGAAATTCAGGAATAAAGGGGAGATTGAGAATTTTTTTTCCTAAACAACGATTGAAGTCATGTTTAAATTTATATCTTGTTTGACGGTGGTGTATTCTATTTAAAAAGAGGATTGGGTGAAAGTCGGAAAAGATCTTTGGGGCAATGATTTCACTTGGCTCGAAATTTTTATTAATTAATCCTTTTTAATTTTATTTTAAAGTTAACTCGACGATCTTTATTTCCAATTCGACCCTTTGGTCATGCCACGGGTGGTGGCGTGACAAAACAACGCCACGCCACCAGTATATCAGAGACGCTCTTGTCACGCCACCACTCGTGGCGTGATAAGTGTTGTTTGGTCACGCCAAGACGATGGCGTGACCAAAAGTGCTATTTGGGGACTTATCCGTGGCGTGGCAGACATTGTTTTGTCACGCCACGTAGTGGCGTGACGAAAGGGGTCGAGTGGAAATAAAGTCTGTGGGGTTAACTTTAAAATAAAAACTAAACAAAGGTTTAATCTCTACTACTTAAAAATACGAGTTGGTGACGGTCGTTCGTCCTTCGTGTGATGTGAGCCGTTGAATCCACCCTCCTTTGTGAGAGGTGAGCCGTTGGATCTTTCTCCCGTGCCCGCGGCCACTCCCGATTCAATAGAAACCGCACCCACCGCGTGGCTTTTCACCTCTTTGCCGAATCGCTTTCGATGCCCCCGTCTTCCATCTCCACCACCACATCTCCCAACTTTTCCTCGCTTCATCTCCATCCAATCTAGGACATCTGTTGGAGCGCCGCTACACCGATCTCTCCGCCGGGCTCTACAACCTCAAGCTAACCCATACCACAATTTAGTTGCCGATGGTCGTGGTAGTCGATTGACAGTCGGCGAAAACCGCCGATGATGGCGGCAAGCTGTTGTTAAGTCGTCTCCGTTGGTGAAATCGCGGATGTCCCCTGCAAAGGGGAAGGCGAGGACAGGCCCAGGGGCTGAATCGCGGCGCTCCTGCAGGCCACCGGAGTGGGAGAGAGGAGGAGGTGTGGAGGAGAGCGGCGGCGGCGTCTCGAGGAGGAGTCAAGGGGTTCCTCGGGTTCGTGGGCTGTTCTGGATCTTGATCGTCTGTGCCGCGATGCCTTGGGGTTGGTCCCCACGCGCGCCGCCTCTCCATCCTTCTCCCCCACCCCTCGCTGTCGCCTCCCCTGCCCTCCAACCCATCACCTCACGTCGACGGAGTCGTGGATGACCTGATCTGGCGCGTAAGGGAATTGGCCCAGGACGGATGGCGGAGGCCAAATCCGTCGTATCCCTCGCCTCCGGCTGCGTCTCCACTGTCTCCCTCTCCTCCGACGGCCGCATCATTCTTTCACTTACCCTTTGTTCCTCCGGTGGATGCAAAAGAGATTGAGAGATCTTGCGCTGTCTGGCGGACGGAGGTAGGCGAATCTTTGGACATCCGTGGTGGCGTCATTTCTTGCTCAGCATCACGGGCATCCTCACCCTCAGCATGACCCGTTAGCTTCCCGATCATGGAATCTTTATCCCCCTCCCTAGGTCCTTGCATGTGTTTGCCCTTTAGTATTTGTTTCCTTTTAAGTTATGATTCGGGATTGTTGGGAGCGATTGGTTCAGCGTGAAAAGGATTCAGATTTGCCTTGTTTTTGAGTGGCAATGCGTGTAATTTTGGGATTACGAAGGTGGGGAAATTCAGCGTTTTGGCGTAGTTAGGCATTTTCTTTGGCTAGGTTTGTGTTGATGTGGATGGTGGGATTCTCCTTCCGATTTTCTAATTCGCTATGGTAGTTGTGGAGCTGCAAAAGAAATTCCTTTCAGAAACTATAAACCATTCGGCCCTCACTAGCTTTCGACAGATTAGATGCAACCAACCGCTCATGATCCTTGTGGCATTAATTAAGTCATAAATTTTGTGTGATATAGTACTAACTTGTTTAGGATTATTTCATTATTCATGAGTTATGCCGCTTGAAAGCTTACTATATAGATCAACGGTGGTGAGGATGAACATTGACTAGCATGGGCTAATTCACACCGATGGACACGCATTTTATATGTATGAGCCAAGTAATAGATACATATTCTCTCGGTCTCGGAGTGGCTTTGTATTGTCGGTTATACCATTATCATCAACCTAATTAGTGATGAGTGATAGATGGCTCGCTTGCAAATCCTATTTGGTACCGGTGAATGTTCATATGCACAATTTGCCCACATGTTTTCCTTGTCTCAAATTTTTTCCCATACTATAATTCTTGGATCTATTGGTCTCGAATTAAATTATTTTTAAAGATAGCTCTTTACGGGTAGCTAAGTTGACATTGGCAAGCCATGATCCCATGATCTTGTAGCAAGTAGCCACACTAGAATAAGAATAGAATGATTAGTATTTTAATATTGTAAGCTATTAGTGCATTGATGTTTAGTTTGTTTTTACCTCTAAATGTTACCCTAGATACTCATCTCATTATTTTAGAAAAGATCAAACCTTATCTCTTTTGAATGACCCTTATTGAAACTTCGTTTTATAGTCGAGAAGTTCAGGGAACTTGTTGGGAAGGAGGTGCATCAAAGAGTGGGCGATTCACATTCCTAAATTGTTTTGATATGGGCTCGAGCAGCCTTGCATGCACAATGAAGGAGGGTGTCAAGTTGTCGTCTACAACCTCCGAACAGCACACATGGAAATGGTGCGGCGTGAGCAATTGAAAGCATTGGTGATCTTGGTGATGAAGGTCGACTCCATCGAGGCAACCAAGCAAGCTCGAAGGTTGGTACAAAAGCGACAAAAGTGGCCGCTCGTCAAGCCAAGAGGATATAGTTGGTAATTTTGTGGAGTGCTGGTAAGTACATTGAAACAGTTGGTAATTTTGTGGAAAAAAAACTAGAATTTTAGCTATAGTTGTTGTAGTTGCTTATTTAAGATGTGTATACAAGAAATGCCATCTTTGTCTTGTATGTTAAAACCATACAGTCAATGGAGGCTATCTGCAGAATGAAATTCCCAATGCAATTGTTCTCATTAAATTCTTGTTTTCTTCTGATCATGTAAAGTGTTGCCACTTACATTGGTATTTCTGTATTGGATTTGGTGTTGTCGATGATCGATTGCTTATGTGAGATGTAGTTTATTTTAGCTCACTTGTTTATGTGCCTCTAGAACTTCAAACTATACATTACCTTGTCCTTGTTTATGCAACATGTACAATCAACATCCTCTTTATCGGCTTTTGGATCAAAGAGTTGTTCGTGTTATGCTTCAAACCTCAATTCATGGGTAGGGTCCGCGTGCTGTAATCAATTTATGTATGACATTCTTAAATGTGCGTGCATCAAGTATGATTTGTGGCTTATTGATATAGTCATCCTTTGTCTAGGACATCAGCTACATTAGGAGCATATTGCACATGTTTGCATATTTCAAAGTAAACATTGTAAAAAGAAGCCTTTTTGGTGTTCAGGTTTTTGCCCAATGACTTCAATTAAATAAAACTCTCAAATTAAATAAAACTCCCAAGCCTTTTTTTGGTGTTCAATTTTTTTCTCAAAGACTTCAGTTAAACTCAAGTAGCATTTTAATACCATAGCCACAAAAATACATTTTTAGTTGAGTTTTGACCATGATGTACTTGTCTTTCCAACTCTACAAATGCGCCATCATAAGAGTATAGCATTATTTTGTGTCGTTGTCCATCTTTGGTTGGTGCTAATCATGTTAAGATAAATTGTATACATTACCTAACGATGGCGTCAATTACATTTGAGAGAGTCTTAGAGGCAATTATGGAACCCGATGTGAGATGGAAGACAACAATGAGTATAATGTGTCAATATGAATCTTTGCTCTCCAATCTACCAATGCGAAATGTACTTTATTTCCTATGATATAGCCCATTTTAAAAGGATAATGTTTTATGTAAAGATCATGTTTACTTTCCACAAAGTACTGAGCGGATGTACGAGTGTTTGAATCTGAGATGAGTATTGAAGGTTTTTGTAACATGTTATCTTTTGTAGCGAACTATGTTACCCCTTTCCGCCAACTTAGCAAGTGATGCATTGTTCCTTTGTACCTATTGGGAGGTTCTAGATCGACCAAGGTTGTTAATCCTTTATTCTTTTTAATCCATATTTACTACAAATGCATTATTTTGCTTAAATGCAGATTGTGGATCGACCAAAGTTGATCTTTGTTGTAGGTGTGATTGTTTCTTACAACAATGTTGTCATAGGGTGTGATAGAGTGACATGGTCACTTGGAGTAAGTTACTAACTAAAGATAATCTCATGGAAAGAAAAATAAGTTACTAAAGATAATCTCTTGGAAAGAAAACTAATAAAGAATCAATAGTTCATCTATGTGGTTTCGGAAACTAATTTGGGATGTGGGATTGAGATTTCTTTGAAATGGTTTCTCGGTTCTACATCCATGAGTCTGCAAGAACAATGGTTATCGATGGACTTGTGCAATCGTCGCCCTAACCGATGTAACGGATATAAGTATTGTGTGAGTGTGTGAAGTTATACATGTGTTACAAAGCTTTTAGTTTACAATCCTGTTGTCGTTAAAAGCAATCAAACCGAGCCTAAAAGTTCCAATGTTCATTTTTCCGAATAAGACGGTTATTGAAGCCCTGGTGTAGTTAAAATACTGAAATTGAAGCCTCAAAGTTCCATTACTCTTATCGTGCCAAAGTGATAAAAAGTTCAGGCTGGTCCTAGGTGAGCCTTTTTTCTACACTTACTATAGTTTTAACCTCAATATCATGTTGCTTTTGTTACGGTGAGTATAGTGAGTTTCAAAATATATTTGATGTGGACCACTGTGTAGAATCACTAGAGACAATGTCCGCATACTGCAAGAGCTACCTCCAAGGCTAAAAGGAAGAGTGAAAATAGACTTCTTTGATTCATGCTGCATATATGTTGGACTGATATATCATATTACCATAATCAGGTTTGGTTGCATCTCTCTTTTTTCAATGATGTATGACCATGATTCATGAACTGAAAATCATAAGTGGAACCAGGGGAAGATTGATTTCTATAGCGGAGAACATATTCAGGGTGGCAAAATTGATCAACAAGTTTTCCTATTAAGCATTGAAGTTCTACTTATAGATTATCATATTATCAAGTTGAAGTAAAGGAAATATGTATGGTGTTGCGTCCTACCGTATAAAAAGTTCTTGCATACATAAAGGGTTGTAAAGATAACTTTATAGCATTGGCATGGTTTTACATGGCATGGACACATATAATTGATTGCACAATTTGTTTGGGATTTCATAGCATCGTATGGGCACAACAGGGTGCCCGACTGTTGGTTTACCTTAAAAACATCATTCTTTCTGATTGCAGATGTGTGCATGACGTCAGCTAAAAGAACAAATTGGGTCTTCAAATGTGTGCCTCGATTTTCGATATAAAATCCTTTTTTGCTTGCTTTGAACATTAGTTTGAGATTTTGTTCTTTTTAGATAGTACAACGGGTAGTTGGTTTGCATTCCTGACTATTAAAAAAATTAGTGGGAGCTTATAAAAAATGCCTATACATAAAGCTTCACCTTTGTACACTTCACACGGTACATAGATTATTGGCTGAAAATATGTGTTTTCGTTGCAACGCACGGGCACCTGACTAGTAATAAAAAAAGTTCCTTGGCTGAAGGCTTTCTATGCTCTAGGGTAGTTCTTCTTTTGTGTATTCTATTTTAAAAAAGAGGATTGGGTGAAGCTGGAAAAGATGCTGGGAGCAGCTGATTTCAGCTTGGCTGAAGGCTTTCTATGCTCTAGGGTGGTTCTTCTTTTGTTTTGCCTTTTGTAATAGTGTGGTTAGTCTAGTTGCTGCGGGAGGTGGTGTTTGCTTTTTCTGTTCCTGTTTTGGTTTTGGCGTATCCGTTGTAACGTGGAGATCTGATTGTTTAGCTGGTTTCCTGTTGGTTTCTATGCTTTAGGCTGAACTTTTGTAATTTTGTTTGATTAGCTTTAAACTGGTCCTGGTGCCTTGTTGGAACAAAAAAGCTCACGGACTCCTCAGTCAGCTGATGTAACCATGTAAACGAGGCGTTTTTATTACGTAGCTACGATTGCCTTAACAATAAAAATTTGCAAAGAAATGTCCGGGTGTCTTATCTCGGAAGTCTGAACTGACACAGGCGGTGATGCAACCGGGGGGCGTGCCCTGAGCTGTGCAGAGCCTGCAGGCTCCGTCGCCTCCGAGAAATGAGAAACGACACACAGAAACCGCCCCTGATTAGCTGTAAAAGCTAAAGAAAGGAGACAGAGAAGCGGACTCCAAGCCTCCAACTCCCCGCGCCGAGAAAACTTCCGTACAAAACCATCCCGCTGCGACGTGGCGGCCAACATGCAGCACCCGTCTCCACGCCCCTCCACGTACCAACTCCCGCACCCACGTACCCCGCTCGGTGATCAACAGATACCGCCCTCTTCCCCCAAACCCAACGGCGCGTCTCGTCTCGGCCGCGCGACCTATAAAGCCACGCGCCACCCACCCCACGGCTGTTACCTCAAAGCACAGTTCTTCCTCTCTAGTAGTAGCAGACAAGAATAGTGAGTGAGACAGACATGGCGAGCCGTGAGCAGCACACCCACGAGCACCTCCTGCTCGACCCGGCGGCGCTGGGCGTCTCTTGGGCCGATCCAGCGGCGCTGGAGATCCCACCGCAGCTCCTCGCCTCGCTGGGTGAGTACCTCATCGCCGGTCGCGGCGGCTACGGGGACGCCGAGGCCGAGGCGGAGGCGGACGACGAGTTCATGATGTACGAGTTCAAGGTGCGGCGGTGCGCGCGCGCGCGGAGCCACGAGTGGACCGCGTGCCCCTACGCGCACCCGGGCGAGGCCGCGCGGCGGCGGGACCCGCGGCGCGTGGCCTACACGGGCGAGCCGTGCCGGACTTCCGCCGCCGGCCGGGCGCCGCGTGCCCGCGGGGAACACGTGCCCGTTCTCTCACGGCACGTTCGAGCTGTGGCTCCACCCGCGCGCTACCGCACGCGGCCGTGCCGCGCCGGCGCCGCCTGCCTCCGCCGAGTCTGCTTCTTCGCGCACACGACCGGCGAGCTCCGCGCCGCGCCCAAGGAAGACTCGCCTGTGGCGCTCTCGCCCAAGTCGACCCTGACTGCTCTCTGGGAGTCGCCCCCGGTGTCGCCGGTGGAGGGGAGGAGGTGGCTGGACGCCATAAATGAAGCGGACGCAGACGCGGAGATGGATGAATTGATGCTCGCAATGCGGGGGCTCAGCTTCAGGAAGGCGAAGCCGTCGGCATCGCAAACTCCGGTGCTGCCGGCCGTGACGGAGGAGGACGGGCCAGACTTCGGGTGGGTGTCGGAGCTGGTGATGTAGCCTCTGAGAAGCCCAAGATGCCATCTCGTCGAAGGATGCAAGGCAAGCAAGGCGCCACTCGCGCCCCTCAAGACAGCTTAATTTACTTAATTCTAGCATTTCCCAAATTGCATCATTCTTCTGTCCATAAACAAATACATATGGTGCAAGCCGAATACAGCAACTTGTGAGTTCAAGTGTGGCGTCGTTCCCCCTTTTTTCTCTCGAAAATCTTGAGAGCACCGTGCTACCATCCATGGTTTTCGATTACTTAACCAGTGTACACTTAGCTGTTTCGTTATATTTCACATTTGATGTACTTATTATCCTCAAATGCGTCGCATTTCTCTATCTGTATATGGCAGTAAGTATGCGCTTAATCAGTTGGGTAATCAAGTGTGCTATTGCATGGATTGATCGATGCTAGTAGATGATACTGGTGAAGTCGTCATGGAAGAGGGAGACATGCTGTGCAGAGAAAGATAGTTTCTTCTCGATCGCTTTGCTCTGGCTATGGAGAAATTTATCAACGTCACCATCAGTGGAGCAGACAAGGTACGAGAGACATTCCCCATGAGCAGTTGAGGTTGAGTAAAAGCGAGGAAATTCGAGGCCAGATTGAGATGAGCCCTGGTCCCGGCCGAGCTCGCATTAGACGGCACACAACATCGGACAGCGCCGTCCTAGGCAAGGCTTCGCAAAGTCGTCTCGTACTCTCGTCTCCCATCTGCCCTGCACCTCTCCCTCTTCCAAAAACGAATTGGAATCTAAAAATTCATATTGCAAGTTTCAATTGACTGTTTACTAATGTCGAGGAAAATTTTTTATCTTTAGTTTCAGTTGTGACTTGTGAGTTCAATGTGATGTCGTACCACTGGGCTTTGAATACCTGAAACCCTAGTGTGTACCGTACTAATCCCATAATCAGTGGCTAGTACACATAACTCTAACATTGATATCACATCCATACATTCACATGTACCAAGTAAAACATAAATGATACTTAACTTAAACGATTACAATAATTACATCACAGGCCGACCGGCCAAATAAAAGCAAGTATCAACAGAGTAGCAAAAGTAATAGCGGAAGTAGAAATGATAAAAGTAGATAATTTCCATTGGCATGCCCATCCAAACCCGTGGGCAACTGATTAGAGACAAGTCCTATCAAGGCCCGTCACCGAACCCACCGGTTCCAGGTGTAAAGAGGTCGTCATCTGGCGTGGAGTCGTCCTCTAACTCTGAACAACAATTTAAGTAAGATTGAGTACATTGTGTACTCAATAAGACTTGTAGTGTATCACAAAATTCATATAAATGTATGGCTAACAAGAGGTAAGGTTCTATGCTACAAGTTATTTTGCATTAAACAGATTTTATTTGCAATATCAATAAGTAGTACTTTGTAACGAAAATTTTAAAGAGCAGTTGAATAGGTAAAAGACAACAAGTAACTGAATAAGTAACAACTCACAACCCTTCTCGGCTGCGAGCAACATTTTATTTTTAGCTATAGACATGGCGCTAAACTCAAATATAAACCAACGAAATATTTCCATGTTTTTCCAATGAAACCTTTTTTTTTTATGAAAATCAAGACTATACCCATTAAGTCCGCACTAAGCACGCTCATGACCGCGAGCACGGCTATTTAAATAGATTTACACTCTGTAGAGGGGTACATCTTTACCCACAGCATACGAATTCTCTAGTTTATTTGACATCCGTCGATACCACTGCTCATTACCTTTGGTAAGCAATCTAGAGCACACGTCGAAGCCTTTATATCATCTAGCCCTAACCTTGCACTTAGCCTGGCGAATAAACATCCTAACTTCACCCGGGTAAACCCCCGTCTCAGTGAGGCATTAAATCGTTATGTCGGCAATCACACATGCTCGCACCACTGCCGCCTACCAATCATGCAAGGATAGTTTTCAATAACTTAATTAGCTAAGGCCGTCCCATACTGGCACATATGATTGTACGCTTAGACTTAGATTAGAGTTGTTAGCGTTCGGTCCTTAATTGACCCAGGTAAGAATCTCCCCCTATCTACTTGTGAGACTCATCTTTCACACTTTTCAGAATATAATATAACTTACCCACGTCGAAAACTAGGTTTTTACTTTTATTTTTATACAAAATAACGAGGTACACCCCTCTGGATTTTCTTTTCAAAACTCCAAAATTCATATTAATCATGTCGCCTTTTATAATTTTCATAAAAGACTATTGCCTGACTAAGCAGTTATGCGAGATTCGCATTCGAAAAACCCGAGTTGATATTATTCGTTGTCTAAACCATAATCCTATTGGCTACAACAGCAAGGACATCAACATATCAAGGATGATCATGCATCAGATATGATTTACAACTACAAACATTCCAAACCTAGCGATTTTATATCAAACATATACGTATACATAATAGATTTTGCAAAACGAATGTGTTTGCTTTGCTCTGGCTGTTCTGAATACGATGATGGATGGTTGTCGAAAATATCGTTCGAACAACCGACGTCTAAACAAAACAGCCAAAAACAAATTAAATAAGGAAAAATAATTTCAACAGTAACCAAATCCAAATATTTTTGCATATTCTGGTATAGCATGATTTTAGATGAATTTAGAAGAAAAAAAATCACCTTATTTGGAGTTTTTATGCAAAAGTTACTAAGGTTTTATTTTTCTTCGGTTTGAAACTTCTGAAAAAAAAGGAAAAGATGACGTCGATGACATACTTTTCGATTTTTACGTTTTCTAGCAGAGAAAGCGTATTAATTCCTACGTTTTTCCAAGGTTTACGCTTTCTAATGAAGAAAACGTATTTTCTTTAAGACTGAAAGCGACTTTTCTATTTTCTTCTAATTTTTCATTAATCTTACAGGTGGGGTCTACATGTCATTGACTCGGTTCATTTGAGCAGTGCCTAGACCGGAGGTCCACACATACTATGCTAGTCCACAAGGCGGTCTACATTGTGCACTTAAGGTGGTAGGACCCGATTGTCATAGACTCGTAACCAAATATGATTTTATTTAGTTTCTCGTTAACTGTTATTAGGCCAACATGTCAATCTAACCGAGACGTATTTAACTTAACCCTAATAACTCATTTGTCTTAAACGACACTGATTTGGTCTTAATGACTGGGCTATAGTGCCGGTCCATTTTCGGACAAGTAGAGTAGCTAGGGCGGGGCTCTCGGTGGTGCTCGTCGCCGACGAGGGAGCGACGGAGAGTCAGCGGTGATTACCAAAATGGGTTGCTGGCGGGCTAAGGGTGCTAGCGGAGGTGGCTTCAAGGCTTGGACAACAATGTGGCGACTATGCTCGGGTGCTATAGGAGCTAAGCTAGGGGGCAGCATAAGCACCAAGAAGTCATGTGGAGTTCACTAGGGCGGTTGAAGAAGGCGGGGGAGTGCTGAGGTGGCCTCGCGACATGAACTCGAGGCGACGCAGTGAGTTCCACGGTGGTGGCGACCTAGGGTGCAAATCAACTTAAACCAATGATAGGGAAAGTTACGTGATGACATAGAGATGCTCTAGGTGAGATTAATTGGAGCGAAGCTCACCCGACAAGGAATGGCGGCGGCGATTTCGGCCGTGCGCAAGGGAGAAGACAATGGCAAGGCGCTCCTGCTGGCGAAAAACAAAATCAAATGTGGGGAAATGTCCCTTAGGAGATAGAACATGACGTGACGCAGTTCATTAGGGAAGGGGCTCACCGAGATGGTCGGAACGGCAAATGGAGGCGGTGGCCGCATAATGGGCATCGCCGGGTGTGAAGAAGAAGCATGCGTTCCCAGTGAGTCGACTGCATAAAAAGAAAAAGGAGGTGAGGGATGGAAAGAGGGCATTGAAGAAATCATTAGGGACATGAAGAAAAGGGCCAAGGTTCATCGAGGCGCCCGAGAGCATCATGAGCGGCGACGGCCATGGCCGGCACTAACCTTTGGCTCCAAGATCAAATGAAGCTTGGGAAAGGGAGGAATGGAAAGGCGAAGTGAGGGGAATGGATAGGGAGTGCTTTGACACAGAGGAGAAGGCTTTTAAGTAGCGAGAAGAAGACGAGATTAACGATCTCAAGGTGGCCGGCTTGGCTTTGTCTCTGTCCGAGCAGGAAAAAGGACCATCAATCGGGTGGGTGAGGTAGGCAGAGCCTAGCAAAGGTGACGGAGGTAGTTGGAGGTCAAAACGGTGGGCGGACGGTGAAATCCGGGGGCGTACGGGCGGAGCTCGCACAAGTGCGCGCGCTTGCGATGTGGGAGTGGAGGTGGAAGAAGGGTTCTAGCGTGTGGGCCTCACACATCAGCAAGAGGAGAGAGAGAGAGAGAGATTAAGTCAGGTTTTCTGGAATTAAATGCTAAAGATTTGCTGAATTTTTGTACCGAGCAAACAATGTCCTAATTTTATGAAAGTTTTTGTGAGGGCTTCTGACCTAGTGTAGTTGCTTATGTAAAATTTTTAGAACTTTATCTTATCTGTGATTTTCTCAAAAATTCTTACAAGTTTCCGTTTTCATGTAATTGTATTGTTACCCTTGATGAAAATTCACAAAAGTTACTTAATAAATTCTTTCTAAGCAAATATGCGCACAATAATTCTCTTACTTATTTTCATTCCGTTTTCCCTAAAATTCTTTCAAGTACGTGTTTGTATGAATTTCATTATTTGCTTTATACAAAAGTTCAAAATCAAGCACAGTTAGTTTCTCATATGAATTATGTCCAAAATTATTTTCTCCATACATTTCTATTATGTATTCGAAAAGGTGAATTTGGGATATTACAGTTGAGTTCGGTAGCTTGTGTTCGTTTGATTTGTGTATAGTTTATCGAACAATTCATCGACCTGACTTTGTCAAAGCTAAGATCGAGGACCACGGACAACTAATCGAAAGCAATCCGATCGGCAGGACAACCGAACCACAACGAAACGCCGTAGGATTAGGGAAAACAACGGGTGCGGGCTTTGACTCGTCGCGAATGCAGGCAACTTGTTGCGCCCGAGCCCGGAGGGCGGCAGCGAACGCGTTAATGCAGCGAGCGGCGATCAAGTAGCCAACTTTTCTCAGATTTCGCCCAGCGGCGCGACCACGGTTTCGGCACACCAACAGCGCAGCGCTTTGCGTGCACCTGCGCTTCGCTTGCGTTCGGTGGCGAGTTCCCATCGTTCGGCTACCAAAGTGCGGCTGCAACTTGCGGATTTTTTTTAAAAAAATTGGCCTGTACTGCCACTTTAATTGCAAAAATAACCATTTTGCTCTCAAAATTGCAAAATCTGGTCTCCTACCGAGCACAGACAGAACTATCGGAGGCTAACAACGTGGAACATTCTTATTTGGGGGCGCGAAGCGAGTGTGCAGCGTGGAAAAGCAGGCGGCGGGATCTAAAGCGCGCGAAAGGTGTGGCTTGACCCGATTCGCGCCACCGGATCACGGGCGGTCGCCAGCTCTCTTCCGCGCCAACCGAGTGCATGAAGGGCCAGGTCCGTCATTGGTACACGTCAATTCAATGCCAACGTCAATTCAATGTTCAATGTAATTAGTAAATTCAATGTAATTAATGGCAAATAGTACATAACAACTTCATGCGCTTGGACTTCATGACTTCATGTGTTCGGGTGGTGAGGAAGGGAGCCGGCGAGCTCCCGTGGTCCAGTGGCACAGAACCGGGCTGAGTCTGCTACCTTTCGCATCCGCCTATTTTCCACGCTGTACACCCGCTTTCTGCGCCCCTCTGGTGCGGAATGTTCCACCTGTTAGCCTCCGGTGGTCCTGCACTCGGCAGGAGATCAGATTTGCAATTTTGAGGACAAAGAGGCTATTTTTGTAATTAAGGGAAGGGCCAAATTAAAAAAATCCAACTTGTGTTTTGTTTTGCTGCGCTAAAGGACGGTTTTGTTGAGGAACCGTCGCTGGCGAGTCCAGTCCGAGCGATTACCTCGTAGACAAACTCAGAATCGTAAGAACAATGCATGAACACAAGAACAGAATAATAGATTGAACACAGAGATATAGAGGGCTTCTTGCTTCTCTTTATTCATTCATCAATCGATCAATCGTTTACAATGAATAGCACCCCCTATTTATAGGCTAGAGACCCTACTATGGTTTGGAATGGGGAGCCCATACATGGGCTGGCTTCTGGGCTAAGCCCATAGTTTCTTAACACTCCCCCTTGGGCACTCATCCTCACATGTTCATGCCTCGTCAAAACTCCATAAAAACCCAGTGGGAAAAATTTAAAGATAGAGCACATGATACAAGTTCTGCTGCGTTGCACAAATTGCCTCATTAAAAACCTTAGCCGAGAAACTTCAGGAAAACTCGTCAAGGGAAAAAGAGTACAATTCACCCAATTTCATTTAATTTCCAGGATTTACTCTTTGGATACTCGATCTTCGTTATCAAGTTTCAATAATGAGTTCGTGAAGATTCTCCCCCTGAATTCTGCACTTCTCTAAGTCTCGTTATTACAATTCCACGTATGCACCTTTCAAAGCTAGATGATGGAAGTAACTTAGTGAATAAATCTACAAGATTTTCACATGACGTAGTATGTAGTACTTTAATTTCGTCCATCTTTTGCAATTCATGAGCATAAAAGAACTTGGGGTTGATATGCTTTGTAAGATGACTCTTCACATAATCTATCTGCACTTGTACAACACAAGCTGCATTATCTTCATAGATAATAGTGGGGGTTTGCGCGGTATTCAATCCACATGACTACTGGATGTGGTGAATCATCCGCCGAAGCCAAGCACATTCTCGTGAGGCCGCGTACAGTGCTATTATTTCCGAGTGGGTCGTCGACATCGATACAAGACTCTGCTTAGACGATTTATATGGAATTGCAGTTCCACCACATAAGAATATATAACCTGTTTGCGACTTGGCTGTATGCGGGTTCTACAGGTACCCGACATCTGCATAGCCATTCATATTCAGGTCTTGGTTCTTTCTGTAGAACAGACCAAGTTCTTTGCTTCCTTGGAGGTATCGGAAGATGTCCTTTATTCCCTACCAATACCTTTGGTAGGTTCTGCACTATACCTTACTAGTAGGTTAACAGCAAATGCAATGGCCAATCTAGTACAGTTTGCTAAATACATGAGTGCTTCTATTGCACTTAAGTATGAGAATTCCGGTCCTAGGACTTCCTCCCCCTCTTCTTTAGGTCTGTACGAGTCTTTGTCTTGTTGCAAAGATCTCCCGACCATTGGTACTTTCGAAGGGTATGCCTTTTCAAAGTCGAACCTTTCTAACACCTTCTGAGTGTAGGTTGACTGATGCATTAAAATCCCTTTAGGGGCATGCTTAAGCTGCAAGCCTAGGCAATATTTGGTTTTACCCAAATATTTTATTTCGAGCTCTGACTCCAGATAAGAGCTTGCTTTCTTAATACCTTCCAGGGTTCCAACGATATTCAGATCATCTTCATACGTTGAGATTAAACAAAATCCATCCTAGAATCATCGTATAAATACACAGGGGTTATTCTCATTGTTCGTGTAGTCTTTCTTGCATACAAAGTAAACTGGCGATTATACCACATCTGCTGATTGCTTAACCCGTGCGGTGACTTTACGAGTTTCACACTATCTGATTTCTATTTGCTCTGTCTTGGTTGAGACGGGGATACATTCAGTATCTTCATATAAATGTCTCGAATCAATATTTCATAAAGGTATCTTTGTTACCACATCCATTAATTTCACTTTTAACTTCAAGTTTACTACCATTGAGATTAAATATCTAAAGGGTGGTTTAGCCCATGACCGATGAATAGGTTTCTTCATAAACAACTCTTAGATGTTGAGTGAAACCTTGTGCAACAAGTCTTTCTTTACTTTATTATTTTCATTTCTCTTTCGAACAAATACTCACTTATGCCCTACGGGGTGCACATGGGGAGGCGAACGGCTTACAGGCCCAAACGTCTTTCTTTTATTCAGAGATAATAATTTTGCTTCTATTGCCTTCTTTCAATCTTTCCAATCGATCTTTTCTTTCATTCATGACGTCTGAGCTCTGGATCAAGATCGATGATTATGACAATTTTCTTTGCAAAATCAATGTAGACATTGGTCATTGTCTTATTCATAGATTCTCCGATGTCACAAAGTTTATAGCTATTTCTTCAAGGGTGATTCTTCTAATGCTTCTACTTGCTCACCGCTTTTTTTAATTACGAGGGCAAGTCCTTTAGTGTTTCGGCTCAATGTATGCGCACATCCATCTTGATGTCTCCATTCATGGGGATATTCAATTACAGTATGCTTTTTACGAAGGTGCCATACTCGTGCAGTCTCAACGGCTCCCCTTGATTCAGGGAACTTCGTGATCGGTTGTGTCAAGTCCTTCTTATCCTTTTTCATCAGCGTCCCGGTTACTTGATTCGAGGATCGGAGTTCTCGTCCTTCGGAGGCCTTAGGGCGGGATTAGGGATACCTTCATCGGTATTTCAACCCTCTCCGGTGCATTAGCGTATAAGCATATGCGATTTGGTCACGCTCTTCAAATCACTAAAGTGGTTAGGTAGTTGATTCGCTAATGTTTGCAAATCAATTATTTTCTGGACTTCAATTGTCTTCTAGACTTCAATTATCTTCTGGACTTCTCTATTTGCTTCACTAGTGCGCGGGTCATGTGCATGGATTTCAATTATCTTCTGGACTTTAATTATCTTCTGGATTTCTCTATTTCCCGATATTTCCATCAAGGTTGATCTCCTCCCCCTAATGACGGGAAACTAACCTCATCTAATATACTATCAGCGAATCGGGCATTATACAAATCTCCAATCATAGGGTCCAAATACCTGATTATGGATGCTGTCACATAACCAGCGTATATCCCAGACTTTCGGAGAAGGCCCATTGCAGTTCGCTGTGGTGATGGTATAGGTATATAAACCTTACAACCAAACCTTCAAAGATGAAGAATTTTCTGTGCTGACCCTTGCGCTAGTTGCATAGGTGAATGGATGTTATATGCTGGTGGTCTAAAATTGATGAGAGTTCTTTGCGGCGATCGCATGTCCGCAACATGCGATTAGTAAATTACAATTCTTCAAATGTGGTCGGACAATAAATTTAATCCTTGTAGTTAATGCCTCTGCTAGTCCATTCTGGGTGTGGACATGCGGTACAGAATGCTCAACTTTAATTCCCATTGCCATACAATAATCATCAAATGCCTTTGAAGTAAATTCTCCGGCGTTGTCCATTCTGGTGAACTTCACATGATGATCAGGGAAATTATTTCTAATTTTAATTATCTGCGAGATTTTGTTCTGCAAAAGCGTAGTTTCTCGTGGACAATAAACATACATGCGGCTATTTCGAGGAAGCATCGATGAGCACCACAAAATACATAAATCACCCTTACAGGGGTTGTATAGGACCGCAAACAATCTCCCTAGATACGGTCCAGGAATGTAGGGACTTCATCCTTCGCTTTAAGAGCAGAAGGTTTAGTAATTAAATTCCCGGTGGCACATGCGGGGCACACAAAATCTTCTTGATTCGGGAAATTCTTTACATTTACATTATGTCTCTGTGAATTGTTAATTATATTTCTCATCATTCTAAGACTTGGGTGACACTATCTATCATGCTAGAGATAGAAAAGGTTCAGAGCTTCTAAATACGGTTTTCAGGGCAGTATATGCTACAGATGCTTTAATATTAGTGTAGTATAGCCCAGTTTCAAATGAAGAAAGTCGTTCTGATACCATTTTTCTACTTTCTTCACGCTTTGTAATGAGTAGGTATTCCTTACCATACTCTTCTTCAGTCTCTACGTAGAAACCGTTAGCGCGAATATCTTTGAGAGTTCTAGTCGATTCTGGGTACAACAAGTATCGCTGCCTGCGATTGTCGTAAGACTACCAGCATTCTTGCTGATCGACTGAAAAAGTTTCGTCTCTCTCAAGATGATATTCATTGTGTCGCTACCTGCTAAGCACACTTCCTCCAGAGGGCGCCACACGCGTTCTAATATAATGTACTTTATTAATATGTAGCAGAAAGCAAGCAACACATAAATAAAATACTTTAGATATCAGAACATAACTTGCTATTATAAATACGGGGAAATAAGCCGTGTAGGACTCATCATAAGAATTTAATGCTTTGCTCTCCTAGAGCTTACCACCATTATTCAAAAATAATTCAATCTTGTGCTTCAATTACGAATTGCAAGTTACTATAAAAGATCCAAGTGCAATGCGTGCACTAGATCGAATCAGCGAAGTATTCAGAAACTTCTGCCTCAATCTGCTCTATAGAGATCTTCTCCTTTTGGACAACTACGGCTGTAGCCGCTGCGATATCCAAAGGAGGGATAATGGGGGCTGCTACTAGGCTATCATATGCCCTTCTTCTTAGACTGGAAAGCATTAATAACGTGCGACCCACGACTTTACCCTTCTTGCCCCTCTCCATCGTGAGAGGCTTTATCACCTTGTAGCTGCTAGCATTGGCTTCATGGCCAACATTGCTACTAGGTGGCTATGAGATGTAGTTCTTCCTTAGAACATTATCTTAAACTTCTGCAACTTGTATGGTGTCAATTAATGCGGCATACTCCGTATAGCCGTCTTAACGATAGTTGCGTGCGGATTGCACCGCATTTGGGTGAAAGGTAGAGAGAGTCTTCTCAATCTTCTGCTCATCCATGATTACATTATCACGGAGTTGAAGACTTGTACAAATTATGTACAAATTTTGGCCATGCTTGGTCGGTTCTTTCGAACTTCTGGTTCGTGATGCTAGTCATTTCAATATTCATGTAAAGAGTTCATAAGATTACTACTAATAATTTACATAAAATGGTTGTAAAATTCTCATAATGCTCTTCGAACTCCCGGTTCGTGTTCTCATACTTTTCTATGCATTTTCATGATTTACTGCTATTTTCAGTGATTAAAAGTAATATAAACAATTACAGATAATCAAAACAGTAAATACAGTAAATAAATTGTACAGAAATAACAATAACAAAGTTAAACATGCTTCAAATGCAAAAATTAATTCAAAATTTGAATTTTCAATGCCTTTTTCTGCTGGAAAATGAATTTTCGGTGAATTATGTAATTTCTAGGGTTTAAAATGCGAAATTTCAGTTTTGAGAAAATTTACACGCAATTTCATGATATCCAAGGACTTATTTGCAAAATCCAAAATTTCCTTTTCTTTCTTTTTTCTCTCTCCCGTACGTTCCTTTTCCTTTTGGGTCCGATGCATTCTTTCGGCCCATTGCTTGCCGGCTCACTTGACCTTCTTGACCGGCAACAAGGGGCTGCACAGGGGAAAGAAAAAGGGTTTCCCCGCCCCTGTGCATTCAGTGACGGCAGCTCCAAAATGCGCCAAGGTGGCGGCTCAAAAGGCGTGCGGGCCGGCGAGCGGGCGAGGCCGTGCGGGTTGCTGTGGCGTGCTGGCTGGCGAGAGGGCGCGGCCGTGCGGGGCTGTTCCGACGTGCGGGCCGGTGAGTGAGCGCGGCCGTGTGGGGCTGCTCCGACGGGAGGCGGCGCTGCGAGGCGTGGCGCGTGCGGGCGACCGAGTGGACGCTGGTGGTGGTGACTCCCATGAAAGGCGGAGGCTGCACCGTACGACGGCGCGAGTGGCCGGCGCGGGCAGCGCGTGCGGGTGCGAGGGGACGGTCGTGCGGCGGCGCGGAAGGGGCGACGACGTGCGGCGACGCGCTGGGCTGGCTTCGGGCGGTGTAGTGCCGGTGCCGGCCGTACAGGGCCGGAGGCCGTCGACTGCAAGCACGGCGCAGTGGCGCCCGCACGGATTCGGCGCGAGGGCGGCGGTTCACGACGGTGCTGCCTTGCGGAGGCGGGCGGGACTGTGCGGCATCTCCCCCTTCCCTCTTTCTTTTGTGTTGGGTGGTGCCATGCGGGGCGGCCGGATCGGCGCCGTGTGGGAAGGGCGGCGCTTCGGGCGGCCGTGTGCGGCTATGGAGGCCGATGATGTCCTGGCTTCAAGCCGGCAGCAGTGTGGTGGTGTGCCGTGTGCATGCGGCGGTGGCTTCAAGCCGGCACCGTTGCCATGCCTGCGGCTCCAGGCTGACGCGGGTGTCCAGCGGCTTCGGGCCAATCGCTTTATACGATTTTTTTTGTCTACTGTTCATGTGAAAACATTGTTCACGTGTGCTTACTTTTCATGCGATACAATTGACGTTCATGCAATTACTGATCGGCTTGGCTGACGACTTCAAGTCGGCTTACGGTAGGTTAAAACGGATTTACAACTTTTCAATCTACGGTACAATCGACATCCAATCTTTCATGCAATCCACTGATCGGCATTATGCCGGCGACTTCAAGTCGGCTCGCGGTAGATTAGAACGGATTTGCACTGTAGAAAACCAATCTAGAAAGCAAATTTGCAGAATTGAAAGTAATCTAGAAAGAAAAACGATTCAATCTATGAGCGTCGTTCATCGACGGTTACCTTTCGATTCGAGGAGAGTCGATCGTGCTGATAACGTGTTGATGAACCGTCGCTGGCGAGTCCAGTCCGAACGATTACCTCGTAGATAAACTCAGAATCGTAACAAAAATGCATGAACACAAGAACAGAATAATAGATTGAACACAGAGATATAGGGAGCTTCTTGCTTCTCTTTATTCTTTCATCAATCGATCAATCGTTTACAATAAATAGCACACCCTATTCATAGGCAGCATATCAGGTGCACAAGCACCATTTGGTGCTATATGGAAAAACTTTTTGTTTGGATATCAAATTAGCATAAAAATTAGAAAAAAATTCTAAATGTAATTTATTGTGTTTTGTTCCACCCTTTAAAATTTGAAGTTCAAACTCAAAGTATGTTAGAAGATACAAAAAAAAGTTTCTTATGAATAGTAACATTTGCTGTTTTTTTTTCAAAGACCATTTGATCTATCATATGTCGAAACTTCTTTTTTGTATCTTCTAATATACTTTGAGTTTGAACTTCAAATTTTAAATGGTGGAACAAAACACCATAAATTACATCTAGAATTTTTTCAGAATTTTTATGCTAATTTGATACCCAAACAAAAAGCTTTTTCCATACGCTATCAAAAACTTTAGACACCTGATATGTAACCCTATTTATAAATTTAGAGATCCTACTAGAATTTAAAATAGGAAGCCCATATATGGACTGGCTTGTGAGCAAGCCCATAGTTTCTTTAACAGGTTTCACTCTCACTTTCTCTTGCCTCGGCAGGACTTTTGGTCGTTGATAGGACGAAAGCTACTCGGATGACATGCGGTTCTGTAGCTTCTGAAAAGAAGGATTCCTAGTCGGGCCTACCTGATCTGTGGGTGCAGGATTATCGGTTGAGCCCACCATTATTGGCTGGGAGAAATATCTTATTTGTACATGATTCCATGGGAACGCAGAATTATTTTTTAATTTGGCCTCTGCTGTTACCTTAATTGTAAAAATAGCTAAGTTATCTTAAAATTTGTAAATGTAGTCCTCTCCTAAGCGCGAAATCATCCCAGACTGACACGTGGCATATCATATGATCGGGAAGGGCGTGGAATCACCTTATGCGGTCGGGAAGCGCATGAAGTCAACCTTATGTGCTTTCCAACCGTATGATGTGCCACATCGGTGTTTTCGTGCTCGGGAGAGGGCTAGATTTGTAAATTTTAGAGCAAGAGAGTTACTTTTGCAATTAAGATATCAGGAGAGTAAATTAAAAAAAAAATCTGGGAACGCATGCACGGTGGCTGTTTCCGTACCGTCCCACAACGCTTTCCCGATGGGTGATGACCAATGGGAAACTTTATCCTCACACCTAGTACTAGTTGAGACTTGAGAGGCAGTGCAATTGCACGGCTAATCTCGACAAAATTTTTGTGCTACTGAAAAAAGATGTTTCTAATATGCCGAAGAGAAAAGCTTCTACTATCTAGTACACCAGACTGCTATGTACCATGTAACATGTAACAGATCACATCATAGTCGTATGGATCACCTCTGCAGTCCGCACCATACATGAAAGTTGACTCTGGAAGAAAAATCACGCAGCCTTGTGAAGAAACACTAAACAACAGGAAAACCAAATCGAAGTAACAATGCATGCGCCGAAATTACAATAGTAGGCTAGAAAACTGAGTCTGTTGAAGCAAAGCAGTATTCTGACACAATTCCTTTTAGGTACCAAGCTGAGTGTTACTCAGTAAATCTCACTAAAAAAATGCTTACTCAAACATTCAGAAATGCATAGAAATCTGACGAAATGCATTTTGCATAAGTCGAAGCACCACCCATTTCTCTCTCCCATATGTACTGTACTACTATCACATTTAAATAGTGGTACGAACATGGTTACAGTTCAAATTTCCCAACTAGCTTGCGGATGCAAGTACAACAAGCTGCAATTTAGGATGGCAGCATGCCTTGTGAATAAGATGAAAAGATTGCTTCCACCTTCAATCTTGTCTAAGTTGTCTTCACAGGTAGATCAGGAATAGCGTTGCAAACTCATCTCAATTTACAAGAATATAAGGCCTTTTGTCTTTTGACATAACCAGAATGAGCAGTCCAGCATAAGCGCAGAACATCTTTTTACTCAGCCATAGTTTCCTCCCACAACCCAAAAGAGTAATGGTGACTTGCACATCAAGTTCAAAATGTAAGCAGCTCGACACTTGAAAATTTCAATGTTACGTCATTGTTTGAAACAAGGGTAAATTTGTTTAGTGGCATCGTAATCGTTCGTGAGTTGCAAAATACCATCGCGAACAAGGTCGACTGAAAAATACTATCGCAAACACAAAAAACTCTAGAAAATATCACCGTCGTCACGTTTTCCATCCAAAACAGCCGTTAGAGCATTTCTTAGAGAGAGAAAATTTCAGAAATACCAACATTACCCCCTCGTAGAGAATAGTTCGAGAAAACACAGATTAAATCCGCAAAAATACCAAACAAAGCTAAACAATTCTCAGCAAATTCATGGAAAATCCCTCATACAGTTTGCACTTATAAAAATTATTTTCAACTTAAATTTGGTTTTCATTTTTACACAGTAAATAAATTTTAAAAGCTGAAAATACTTTTAAACTAAAAAAATAGCAAGATAGCTCTAACAATTCTATACAAATTTCAGAGTAGTTAAATAGGGTATTTTGAGTTTAATTAAAATATTCTCAACTTAAATTTGGTTTCCATTTTTACATCAGTAAACAATTTTTAAAAGTTGAAAATACTTTTAAAACTAGAAAATAACAAGATAGCTATAAAAATTCTATAAAAATTTCAGAGTAGCTAAATAGGATATTTTGAGATTAATTAAAATATTCTCAACAAAATTTTAGTTTTTGTTTTCGAAATAAAAAATATTTATTTTAATTATTTTCTCCATTTTTTTATGTTAAGGCATTCCATTTTGCCTATCCCCAAGCCAAGCCTTGCCACCACTGTTCTTCACCATGGACGGTGGCTTGTGGAGGAGAAGCAAGGGTAGAATGATACGTGGGACCGGCCTTAGAAAAAAAAAGAAGAAGAAGAAATAGAAGAAGAGTGAGAGTAGAAGAGTCATTTCGTATCCTTGGGACGGAAAACATGACGGCAATGACATTTTCCGGAGTTTTTCGTATTTGCGATGGTATTTTCCAGTCGACCTCGATCGCGATGGTATTTTGCAACTCGCGAACGATTGCGATGGCATTGAACAAATTTACCCTTGAAACAATAAGAGTTGCTTAAGAAACAAACATCATGGTGTTGGTGTTGTTATATTCATAAACAACTGAAACTTATAGCGCAGAAGAACATTATGGTTGACATGCTAAAACTGAAAGAGGTGTAGTCTTGTCGTTACCTGCAAGTTTTGCTGTCTTATAGACCCCATACCTTCAACCAAGCATATGCTTTGGGGATGCATTCTGCAAATGCCCTGGATAAATCTTCAACAGATTTTCCCTGTGTAAACCTAAAGAAAATGCAGCCAAAAATTACTGATACATGTCATCACATCTCAAATGGTTTCAATCAGAGAGTAGGTCCATCTAAGCGTTAACCCAGGAAGGGGTATATATTTTATGCCAGTTCTTCTTTCTCTTGTTCAGCCATAGGAAATGGCTCTTCTTTTTCATCAATGTTGGCTATAGGCTGCTAAACGCCAAGTCCCAACTTGCCTCAATATGGTTGATATACATTGGTAGTTTATCTATTATACAGAAACATGGTGTTCTTGCATGAGCAATGAGGTGCCGTTCAGGCTTGCACCTGCAGCTCTCCCTCCTCCCTTTGTTTGTTCTTGATGAGCTACCTTGCAAAATGATTAAAAGCTCTGTTAAAGAGAGAGAATTACCACACTGAAAAGTAAACTGGATAACCATATATTTTAGACACTCACCAGATGCCAATTCATGCGCAGAAACACTAGAGAAAACAGCAGACTACACTTAGTCAATATAATATTGTCTGCTTTGTGTTCTACAACTCAACAAAAATATCTGAAATGGCAACACACCAATATCTCATCTGAAGTCAATAGAATGTTTCACTGAAAGTTAATATCTCATCTGAAGTCAATAGAATGTATCACCAAAAGTCACGACATGAACAACTTCCATTGCTAAAACGATGAAATCGATTTCCATCCCTAATGTCAATTTCTCTCTTGGTTACATGGGACACAAACTTAATGAAAGTGTGACAGTCACCACATATTCTAAGGTTCTTCATTATCTGTATAGGCATGCCCTTAGGTGTAACAAGAAGGCCATAAGCAACGGCAAGCTTCTCACTGTGGTACAGAAGGGAACTCTCCTTCTGCTCTTCATCAATGTCATGGAGAACAAATTCAGTGTCAGGTACATAGCCTGTAGCCTTTAACAAAGTGTACAATTCCTGGAGGGTAGCATCTATCTCTTCGATTTGTTCATGCTGTTTATCTCCAGTGACAAATGAGTGCATTTTGTGCTTTATCTGCATCCAGCTACAGCCAGGCTCCTTTGTCACACCTTGCTGTCTCATAATTTTCCGTACCTCTGCAACTTCACTCCACATCCCTAGAGAGGAATATATATTTGACAACATGACATAGTTGCCAGCATTCGATGGCACAATAGTGAAGAGTTTCTCGGCAGCCCTTCTACCAATTTCTGCATTCTTGTGAATCTTGCATGCCCCAAGAAGAGCACTCCAAATCACCGTGTCTGGCTCAATAGGCATATCATAAATAAATTGTTCAGCTCCTTGCACATCACCACTTCGCCCAAGTAGGTCCACCATGCAAGCATAGTGTTCCAACAGAGGAGTTAGTCCGTAATTCCTGCTCATTGACTTGAAAAATTGCCATCCTTCATCTACCAAACCAGCATGACTGCATGCATTTAAAAGCCCCACAAAAGTGACATCATTTGGCAGCACCCCTGCAGATTTCATATGTTCATACATCTTGATGGCTTCTCTTCCAAGGCCATGTTGTGCATAGCCTGTAACAATGATATTCCATGTAAAAATGTCTCGTTCCTCCATTGAATCAAAAACCTTATGAGAATCTGCACAACCACACTTAAAATACATTGACATGAGAGCATTGGCCACTATAAGTTCTGAATCCATTCCATGTTTAATAGCTGTGGCGTGGATTTGCTGCCCAAGCTTAGAAGCACCAAGACTTCCACAAACACTGAGAAGTATAGCTAATATTGATGAATTTGGTAATTCACGCTCACGCAACATTGTTTTGAAAATCTCCACTGCCTCATTGCCCTGCTCAGCCTGTGCATATGCAGATATAATAGTAGTCCAAGAGACAACATCCCGACAGAGCATATTGTCAAATGTATTTCTTGCATCCTCCAACAGATTATTCTGTACAAGTGCAGCAATAAAAGAGTTCCATGACACAGTGTCTTTAGCTCTCATTCGATTAAAGACTTGTCTCGCATACTCCATGTTTCTGTACTTGGCATACATAGTAATGAGTGCATTACATACATAGCTATTGAACTGACAGCCGACCTTTATTGCAAGTGAATGCACTTGCCTTCCTGTCTCAAGAGATCCAATATTTGAACAAGCAAAAAAGCTACTAGTCAAACTGGACAGGCTAGGTAACATCCCGTTCCTATGGAGCGCTTGGAGTAAACCCAAAGCTTCTTCACTCCTCCCATTCTGTGCATATCCCGCTATCATCCCAGCCCAAGATATTGTGTTCCTAAAAGGCATCCTATCAAACAGCTCCTTTGCCTCATCAACCATTCCATTCTGCATGTACCCAGTAATCATGGCATTCCAGGACGCAACATTAGGATCAGGAATCTGCTCAAATAAAATCCTTGCATCATTAATCCTCCCACATCGAGCTAGGCCTGTGAGCATTGCAGTCTGACATGGAATGGACTTTACATGGTCTCTTTCGTAGACAGAGATAGCAGCATCAATTCGGCCACCACGAGATAGTGCAGTGATCATGGTTGACCATGTGTACTCATTCCTCTGTGTCATACCCTCAAAGAATTTTATTGCAATGTCAAGCGCACTTGCATCCCTAGTATACACATTTAGTATCGATGTGCCGATGACCACATCCCTCTCAAAGCCTGTCTTAAGGGCGAGAACACGGAGGCCCTCTAGAATGCCAAGATTCCCAAGACCTGTCATAGCTGAAAGCACGGAGGCAAAGTTTGACTGATCTGGTGACACACCTTCACGGCGCATCATGCGGAAGATGTCCCAAGCCTTGCCATGATGTTCAATTCGAACGTACCCAGAAATCATCACGGTCCAAGTTACCAAGTCGCGCTCGGGCATTTGTTCAAACAGATTCCTTGCATTCACCATCTGTCGACTATGGCAATACCCAGTAAGCATTGAGTTCCATGATGTGACATCCTTGCTCGCCATTTCATCGAACAGCCTGCGGGCCATGGTGATGTCCCCGTTCTGAACATAGCAGCTCACCATGGCGTTCCATGCCACGGTGTTCCGAACGGGCATATCATCAAACACCCTGCGAGCATCAAGCACGCGTCCGACGCTAGCGTAGGCCGACAAAAGGATGGTGCCCGTGCGCATGTTCCCGCCGGAGATAGCATCGACGAGGGTTCTCGCAGCGTCAAGCATTCCACTACTACAGTAGCCATAAATCATGGAGTTCCAGGCGATGATGTCGCGGTGTGGCATCGCGTCGAACACCTCCCTGGCCTCCCGCACGCGGCCCAGGCGGGTGAGCTCCCGGATACGGGCGCTGTGCGCGCTCGTGTCAAGCGCTCGGTGGACATGCCGCGAGGGGAACGGTGCCTCGGTTGCGGCGGCCGCGGCTGAGAGGCGGCGGCGGAGGAGCAGGTAGTGAGCCATGGGTGCAAAAACATTCTGTGGGACAGGCCCCAAGTCCACTAGAGACCCTTCCGCAGATCATGCCATCTGTCAAAGCACCAATCTTGAAGCAAATTCATCTTCTTCCCCTTGTCTTCCTCACCACTGCAACTCCTTCACAGCCGAGCCATGGCAACAAGTTCTAGTCTGTTCTGTTCTATTATTACCTCTCAAATCCAAACCAAGAAATAGACAACAAACTCCATATGATATTATCCTCACCAACCAACAAACACAAATCAAGCACTTGATCTCAATCCATTAACCTGCCCACACCGCCGCCTCCGTGCACTCGCTGGCCCGACCCACACACACCGCCGTCGCGCCCTCACGCCGCCGCCTCCGAGCGCTCGCCGGCCCAGGGATTCGCGGGTGCTCTCCTCTCCACGCCACCTCCTCGCCTCGCCGGGTGTCGCCGTGGAGCGAGAGAGAGGGAGGTGCGGGGGAGAGTACCTCCGTATCACCAACGAAGAGAGAGAACGAGCACCGTCTTAACATTGGTAATTCCACGTGGCACGAATGTGACATAGGGCCTTGAGCCCTTAAGCGTCCCGTCGTAGAATTTTGTTTTAGGTAAAGTCTATTTTACAACTTGAACTATTTAAAAAGTCTAGATTTTAACCCTAAATTATAAAACCGGGTATGAGCCAACCTCTAACTCTTAAAACCGTTCATTTACCCCCCTCCCCTCAACCGAAACAGGGACGGTTTTGGGTGACATGGCGCTAACGTGTCAATGGTTTTGACACGTAATATTCTTTTCGATGACATGACAGCCACTTAACAAATAAAATAATATATATATATACGGGCCCACACGTCATCCTCTCATTTCTTTTTCTTCCTCTGATTCTCACTCCCGTTCTTTAGCTCCTCGATGCATCTGTTGTCTCCACCGGCAAAGTGCTCTACGCTCTCTCCCCACGGATCGCGGCGACGAAATGGATGTCCTGGGCATGATGGTGACGCTTGGCGTGGATGGCGCGAGATTGGTGTCCTCAAAGAGCTAGACGAGGTAGGCCTCGGCGGCCTCACTGACGGCGACGGGCGGAGCTCTGAAGCGAGGCCGGTCTTGAAGTCCTACACGATCTCCCACACCAAGCACTAAAAGGGAGCTTGCGAATGAGCGATCCGTGCTCTTCTCGGTACTGCGGATCTCCGAGCACGCAGCGGTGCGGGCGGAGCGATGGTGGGGTTTCTTCACGCCGTGTCGCCGGGTCGACTTACGTGTCGCCGCCAGCCACCACCCCGGTCCTCCTCTCCTCGACCTTGACAAGCAATGAGCCGTGAAGTCCTTGAGCCCGAGCGCCAGAGGTGGAAGATGAGGCGGAAGAGGGCACAGTGAGGAGGTAGATGGCGCCTGAGGAGGGAGGCAAGCGGCGGAGGAGGAGGACGAGGAGGCGCAGAGCTGGCGAGGAGGAGGCGGCGGCGGTCGGAGGAGGAGGCGGCGGGAGGGCGTGGGTGAGGAGGTGGCGACGGAGGAGGGAGGCGAGAAAGGGAGGCGAGGCTGCGATGCGAGGGTGGGGGGAGGCGACGCTGGCCATTGAGGAGGGAGGGGACGAGGCGGATGCTAGCGGGGTAGGAGATGGGCGGCGACGGAGGTGGGGCTCAGAGGTGGTGTTGGCCGGTGGGGAGACAGGCGGAGGTGGTGGGGCTCGGGGTGGTGTTGGCCGATGGGGAGACGGCGCTGGGGCGGCGGCGGCCAGCCGGGTAGGAGATGGGTGACTGCGGTGGTGGGGCTCGGAGGTGGTGTTGGCCAGTGTGGGAGGCAGCTCGGGACTAAGCAGCGGCCAACGGGTAGGAAGATGGCGGCGGATGGATCAATAGGGAGAGGAAGGTCTGTGAGGAGAGAGAGGGAGAGAGAGATAATTATCTGATTTGTCATGCAAAACCACCATCCACGTGGCGCCACATCACCCAAAACCACCCCTGTTTGGGTTGAAGGGTGTAAAATAAACGGTTTTGATAGTTGGGGGTGTAGGATGTCCGGTTTTGTAGTTTAGGGTTGGAATCCAGACTTTTCAAATAGTTCAAGGTTGTAAAATAGACTTTACCCATTTGTTTTTCGCCATGCGTGGCGTACTCCATTTGATGAGCATTGAGACTAACACGACGTGGTTAGAGCAAAACGGAAGCACTGAGAGGCGAACGAAAGCACAGAAGCAGGCCAAAGTAGATGGACAAAGCATCTGAAAAAAAAACGTGTTGAAAAAATTACAACATCGCTATGAACAGTATGCAATATTTTTTTCTACAGATGCAACACTTGCAACATCCCTGGACAACGGTTGCAACATCCTAGGACAATGGTTGCAACATCCCCAGACAACGGTTGCAACATCCTAGGATAATAGTTGCAACATCCCCTCGACAACGGTTGCAACATCCCCGGACAACGGTTGCAACATCCTAAGACAACGGCTGCAACATCTCCGGACAACAGCTGCAACATCACAAATCAAAAAATAAAGCATCTGAAAAAAACGCGTTGGAAAAAATTACAACATCGCTGTGAACAGCATACAATATTTTTTGTATGATGTGCATATGAGCTATTTGTTTGCTAAGAGAGTTAGATTAAGTGTCTGATACGAAGCGTCCTAATCGGACGCAAGATCACTGTTTTATGGATGAAATTATTCAGTAAAGTGCACATATTTCTAACAAAGTTATATTCCATTATAACAACAGGTGGCATGAAACTTGAGTATGGATGAACAAGGGAGAAGAGTATGGCCTGATTAAGCAAGCACCCAATACAACAAATACATGGTGAGAATTAAGACAGCAGAACACGGACGAGCGAGGCATATGGTGTGGAGAAGCGTACGATGAGAGATTCAAATTGGACGTCCTCACGGTAACGTTTCCCTTTTAAAAAATAGATAAAAAAAATATAAAAAAAGCTCAAGTGGATAAGCCATTGGGATTCCACCGACAACTCTACCTATGGGCTTATATCCAACCACAATAGCATTTGTAACAAAAAAAAATAATTATGGTACATATATTTGTATCTGGACACATGAATTTTACACATACTTTTTTCTTCGCACAAGGAAAAAGTCAGATCTTTAACTATAAAAGTTGCTTGTAGCATGGCCAATCTGGTAGAATATTCTTATAATCATTTCCGTTACAACATTATTACGCTGCAACTCTTTAGGCACAAAAACAAAGTGTATGCTCCGTAGCATTAGAAATGAACAATGCATCGATCTATTGACAAATATAATTGATTCAAAAGTTTGAAAAATGTATAAACATTAATGCATTTGCACTTCGTCTAACAAAATAATATCATTAAAAAACTCAAAAGAAATTGTCAAAAGAGAGAGGTGGAAGAAAACAGAAATGTCAGTGGTATTCCGTATTTAGACCAAATGGGCAACGAAGTTCTGATCGTGGCGCAGGACCGGTGCCATTGTTGGTGTTGGATCTTCGAGGGCTGACGAATAAATCATTATTTATTTATTTATTTATTTATCTGTAATTTTTTATTATAGCTGATAATATTTTTATATTACTCACAAGCATATACTTTATTGTTCATAAGGAAAAAGCTTTACAGAGTGATCGTAAGTCTTACTACGATCACCCACTGGTCGTAAGTCTTTCTACGACCAACCTCTAGTCGCAAGCTCTCATACGACTAGCCCTTTGTTGTAGGTCTTATCTACGAACACCTCGTGGTCATAAACTTCTCTACAACTTGGTCGGCCGTGACCACCATATAATCTATGGGGCCTATAGACATGTGGGCCCAATCAGTTAATGAATCTTATGCGTTGTGTTTTACACATGGGGTATTTAATATACACTGTTATCTCCTGTGAATAACTGCATTAAATAACCTCTGTCTTTGACGATAACTGTTTGACAACGTGGGGGTGCCACGTCCTTAACGACAACTGCCATCAAGTTGTTCATCATTTGGAACATTGAGACGTCTCTCCACTTGGAGAAACTGTCACTCCTTCATACACTATATAAAGGCTGAAGTCAGAAGGCAGAGGGACAGATCGACCAAAAGCACAAGACATTAGGCTTTAGTCCTTCTCTTGATTGTAATAATCACATTCAATATACTAGCACAGGAGTAGGGTTGTTTTTTTTCCCCGGATGTAAGATCGAGGAGGCCGACTAGAGGGGGGGTGAATAGGCGGTTTTAAAATTCTTTTGGCTAAAACCGATTTCTAATGCGGAAGCTAATACAAATACGGTTTTGCACAATTAAATCCTAGAACAACTAGGTTCAACTAAGTGTGCCAACAATACAAGTCTATTGATGAATATATCAATTAAACATATGACTTGAGCAATTCAATTCTAGCAAGGTGAATAGCACAAAGCAATGAATAACTATTGCAATCACACACAATGGATAAGCAATTTAATACAAGGTATATAAATTGCACAATGTAAAGCAAGCATTCATACACAATGAATGTTAATGCAAAAGTAAGGCACAAGAATGCAAACCACAATTGACACGGCGATGTTTTACTGTGGTGATCGGAGACTTGCTTGGTCTCCCTAATCCACGTTGAGGTAAGCCCAAACCAATTGGACCGGCTCCACGAATTAAGCCAAACACCTCAAATCCACTAGTGGTAGCTCTTTCCCTTCCGGGTAGGTGAGCTCAACCTTCACAACACGCCGGCCTTCTCACAAGCTTCTTGAGAAGATCACCGTCCACGACGCCCACGCCGTCTAGGTGTCGGCAAACACCAAGAGTAACAAGCCAAGCCCCTTGCTTGACTCTCACCACGTGCAACGAATGCACAAGCTCAAGTGGATACTGAAATCCACCTCTAGATGCAACACATGCAACTAGAGACCTCTCCTTGCTCACAAGGTGCAACACATGCACAATTGAGAGGAGAGGCTCACACTAGCTCAAGAGAGTGAAATGGGATGCTAAAGGTTGCCTCTCAACCGGCCAAGGGGGTATTTATAGCCCATACACCAAAAACTAGCCGTTGGGAGACGAAACAGCCAAAAACTAGCCGTTAAAGCCTCGGGCGGTCGTACCGCACTCACAAGGGGCGGTACAACCGTTCTGGGCGGTCGTACCGCACTTTACACAGCGGTCGTACCGCAGCTCAAAAATCAGCACAGACGACACTCGGTAAAAAGGTCGTAACTTTTGACTCCGATGTCGGAATTGAGTGATCTTGGACTCTATGGAAAGCTTATTCAGAGGGCTACACAACCCTCCTATTTGATTTGATCTCAAACACATTTTATCAAATCAAAAAGCACAACTCCAAGAGCCACTACCATGGTCTAAGTTCAAAGAATTAGCAACAAGCAATCTTAGACCATGCCAAGGGAAAATACATGAATCCCAACAATTTGCAAAACACATTTGCAAACTTAGATCATGCCACAAGGAGTAGGTACATGGACTTCAACCATTTGCAAAACACATTTGCAAAGTATAGCCACATGCTACAAAGATTAAATGCATGAGCCTCGACTATTTGCAAAACACATTTGCAAATAATAGCATCATGCCATGGTGAGCTAGAGCAAGTGAGATTGAGCTATGAACACATGATGAAACTCAAGCTACTAGACAAGACCCCTCTTAATAGTACGACAACCTATACTAGCAATCCGGTCTTCCAACCAAACACCAAGACCGGTAAAAGACTAGGAACACATCCTTAGCCCTAGCTAGTCATACCTTTGCCTTGAGCATCTTCTTGAAGGTTGATGATGCACATCTTCACTTCAAGTCCGGGTCATTGTCTTGACATGCATCAACTCATGATGCATCATTTACTTGACCTCAATCAACACATGATGAGTCTTCTCTGACTTGATGATCAACTCATGATCATCTCTTCTTCGAGATCTTGATATGCATCAACACATGATACATCCTCTTCTTGAACCTTGACTTGATAACGATCAACTCATGATGCCATCCGAAGTCTCCATTACCCTGGAACATAACCTATTCATCCAACTCATGGAAAATGTTAGTCCCATAATGATTACCATCAATTACTAAGAAATACCTGCAATAATGCTTCTAATCAAGCCGTTTAAAATCTCGACCGGTACTACCGCCAACCAAGTTAAGTACTATCGCTTATCCGATATCTGCATGAAGGAGCGGTACTACCGATTGCGGGGTTTCAATTTGTCAAGATTACAAGTGTTCTGGAAATTTTGTACAACCATATAAAAATCGGAATGACCGCAGTCGGCACGACCGTTCCTAGCGCGAACGTCCGATTTCCAAAATAAGTTTTGAGCAGATTTACACTTGTTCGCTTTTTATTGAACCGCCTCACAAATTTGAGAACGACCGCTGTGATGCGGCACGAATTGCCCACGAAGCTGATACGACCGATTTCCATGAGAGGAACGAGGCAATTTGTAACGCTTCGTTTTCTTGAACCGCCAACTAAAGTCGCGGAATGACCGCAATGCGGTACAACCGCTCAAGCGCGATGGTCGTTCGCGTATGCGCGCTTCGATTGGTTGTTCCTTCAAAATCGGTACTACCGCCAAGTAAAGTCCGGTCATATCAAGCATCAAGCGATACGAATAGTAATTATAATCATGGTACTACCGATTTTGGATGAAGCACTTAAAGCTTTTCAATTTAATTTCAAGTTTAAATTCAAATGCATGCATGATCCTAAATTGATCCAAAGGGCAAGAACATGCTATCAAGCTACTAGCCATGATCCCTCTATTGTCATGCATTTTCATTACCATGTCGCCATCCATAAACTGGGACTAAGCCTTTAAACATCTTAGCACACACGTTAGTTCCACAACACAATTGCAAATAATTGAATGAAGATTGGTATGAGTATATAAGCACTACACAAGTTGTATATACTCATATGAATATATATAACTACACAAGTTATATATAATCAAAGGATATATGAGCACACATGTCTCATATACACACATGAATATATTAACTTCACAAGTTATATATATTCAAGGATATGTGAGTACACATGAACTACACAAGTTATGTTATACTCACATATAAGTATATTTAGACTACACAAGTCTTATATACTCACATGAATATATTAACTATGCAAGTTAAATATATTCAAAGGATATGTTTCAAAGTAAAGATCCCAAATATGTGTGGAAAGCAGAATATGGATCAATACTAATGAAACCTCAAAATATAGAATGAACTCCCCTATATGTGTGCATACATGAATATGTAATGGAAACATATGCACATATTAGGTTAATCTTTTGGTGGAGTTCAACCTATATTTTGGATCCAAGGAATGCAATAATATATAAGAACTATGAAGTCGAATGCATACCTCTTTTGTTCTTTATATCCAAACGAGACTAATCATGAGATAAGGCAAATAGAAGAGTTAGTCTCACAAATAGATTTATCATTATAAATGCATACCTGTTTGGATTTTCCTTTTGTTTATCCAATGAATTGGATTTGTCATTAATCACATGCATGCCTTCATGGTTTTCACCTTTATATCCAAATAAGACTACACAATATGTATATCAATGAAAGTGTTAGTTCCACAATTAGATTTGTCATTAATCACCAAAACTCCATTAACACATAATGGCGGGTCTAGATCCTTCACCGGAGAAGACCCGAACCTGTATAAAATCCCTGTGTCATTCTCTGCGTGATTTTATCTCCAGGAGTCCCTCGAATCAAACAATCATACGTAAGATCGGTTCTAGATCACCGACAGTTGGCACCGTCCGTGCAGTCCCTCCGGTGATTCCTTGTCAACAAATTCTCTTTTTCTCTAATGCTTCCATGGCAGAAGAATGAAACGAGGAGAATTGGTTTGACCTGGCCGACTACGCAGATATCGACATGAATGTCGGCTTCGACTATGAGCCGAATATCATTTCATTCAATGGTAATGACGCTTCCAGAGATCATTTGCCAAATCCAGGAGACCATGCCACCGATGGGGTTGAGGAGGGATCCTTTTCCCCCACAACGACACGTCCGAATGAGGGACCAATTTTCTCAAAAGACAAGGGTCTATCCGACCACAATCAGGACTGCACCAAGCCAGACCCAGAACATAGCGAGGGTTCCCCCTCCAAGTGTTCGAGTTCGCCTGAGGCAGTTTGACTTGGCGCGGCAAGTCCTAAAAGACATCATTCTGAGACTCTATCAGCATCTGGTGTCGTCTCCCTTTGATTGGCCCCACAGAGGATGTGTACGAGCATGCTCTTTCTATGGGTTTGACCGTTCCATCGCAGGTCACACCTGCGAACGGAGACGGTTATAACCCAGAATTCCCATTCTTAGAGGAGTTTACTCCAAGTCGCTAGATGGTGTCATTTGACCACTCCTCAAGCTAGGAGGCTTCAAGCGCAAGTGGAGATATTATACATGAGGTTTTTGTCCTCCTCTCAGATCATGATCTCTCTCCTAGAAGCAGGCCTGAGGATGCTCCCCGCCGATCACACCCTACGACCCCTCGTAGGAATGGTGAGGAGGCCTTCGACAATGAACGGGATCAACACTCTGATGAGCGTGGGAGAAATCCTCGAAATGATCACACTCCATTGAGGCAAACTCAAGGACCAGATATAGATGACCCTGAGATGAAACGAAGGAGAAGAATTGCGGCTCAGCGAAATTTTCCCCAGCGCGTTCAATATCAGTCGGAGGAAGCTCGGGAACCCCAACATATAAACGATCTACTCGAGAATCCAACTCAAGAACTCACACGAGCGTCAGGGTACGACCTCTTCACTGAAGAGACCACGCGAAGGCTTCGGAGTACGATGGTAAGACTTGAGCATCCTCGCCGACATCATTTTGGAAGTCGTAGCGGTATGACTCCATCGACCACCAGTTGTTCGAACAACTCACCTCATGGAGACCGGCACGACAACAGGTTACGTCGTTGTGAGGACCCTGGTTTATTAGGCTTGTAATGTTTAGTCGTCCATTGACCCTAACATCACAAACAAAATAACCCGTGTCTTCGAGATATGTATACTTCCCAGAAATACAGTATACACACCCCTTTACAAAATCGTGCATCAATATCATACAAGACATAGAACCAAAGCACGAACTAGAATAAAACAACGACATACATAATATAGAGAGAGTTATTACAAAAGGGGCCGACCGGCCAAACTCAACTAAGAAAGATAACACAGCGAAAGGAAAAGCCATAAGATGGCAATAACAAAAGAGGGCCACATGGTTCGCCTTTAGCCCACAAGGCAACCGACCGGGCCGCCTAGCTAGTCTTCTCAACCGCAGCATATCTCACAAAAGTAAAGCCCTTGGGGCTCTACCTCTTCTGCAACAAAGTTATTAAGCAAAGCAAATGAGTACAAAAATATACTCGCAAGACTGACGTGTAAAGGTAACAGACCTATACATATGCTACATGCAAGCTTTATTTATGTGGAAGGCTTTAGGCTCATTTTAGCATAAATCAAGTTTTCATTTGCAATATTTAAATAGATTCAAAGCAGTTTTGCAATTCATTTTTAATTTGCAATTAACAACGAGACAAGAACATAATAACAATAGATAGATGACAACAACAATCCTGGAAGTGACTAACCCAATAGCCACCACAACAATAGCATGAGCATCCACTCATACCAATCCATGTCAAGTTTTAATTAAAGGTTGTAGTCTAATTCTTGCGAGAAATAACCAAGCGTGTCCATAACCTAGGACGAGGCTATTCGAATAGATTTAACCCTGCAGGAGTGTACCAATGTACCCACACGTTAGACCGCCTTTTTGCCAAGCTATTAGCACACTTCCTTTGGTGTGCTGGCACAGCTAAGTCCAACGAGACCTTTCCAATATTGACTGTCAACCACGAGTTGCCCATATGGGGATACAACCTCCCCATACGTTGATGCGGAGTCATCAAAGATGCTCACCCCCTTATACGGGTGGTGCTCCTTGCAATGAATAACCCACTACTACTCGCCCAATAGCCCACCATGCAACTCGAAGCTAACACCCGCCAAAGTACTTAGCCAAGAGAGGTCCCATATCCCCCTCGTGTAGTTAGCACGCAAAATTGCTTGGATCAATGGCGCAAGTAATTCGGTCCTTGGGGACTTAGGCACCATTCCATCTAAACCCAACAAATCACACCAACATCCATTGTGCCCAAGTCATGAAACAATTTTGTTTTCATTTTTATTTTATTTGTTTACAAAGTAACAAAGTACAAGATGGACATAATAGAATAATAATTTTTGTGTGACCAAGGTCATCGACATAATGTCGACAACCATCCATTTCTACCGTTATCTAAGCATTTCTAAGCATCATCAACGCAAACTACTAAGTGATAAGAGTCCATCCATCGAACTCTACATCACAGCAAGATAATCCTAGGCTTAGTAGTAGAGAATGAACATTTACCTACAGGATATGCATCTATAGGATCACTAAACGATATCATTTAACAACAAAATAGCAATGCATACATACAAGTTCAACAAAGTATTAGACTTTAAAGTAATGGGACATAAGGGACATGATCAAACTGCTTGCCTTGCTGGGGCTGCTCAGTTTGCTGCAGAGTATCGCTCACGGGATCAACACACTCGTCGACACCTAAACAAAAAGGCGAAAAGAATCGATAAGAACGACGAAAACCAAAAAGACACCACAGCAAACTTGGTCCAAAAGCTCTGAAATTTTTACAGCAGCAAGAGCAAGATTTTTAGAGAATTTAGCAACAAGATCCAATTGATTTGGATTCTCAATGCAAAAGATATGAGCAAAACAAAACTGCTCAGCTTCTAAAATGCAATCTGCTACTATTCACCATAATTAAATTGTTTAGTAAAAATTTCAAGAAAGGTGGTGCAATTGAAATTTTTACAGTAAATCAAGCACCTCATAAGATGAACAACCCAATTGAGTTCACCTCATTTGGAGCTATCATGCATGTTTTATGATTTTTCAAAGACATGCAAATGACCACAAATAAAATGCACCCACAATTCTTTTGAAAATAGTGACATGCCTAAATCCTATTTTACCATTTAGTACACTAACAAAGGAAGCCAAAAAGTTGGATTCACTCAAAAATGATCTATAGAGAATTACTTATGCATTTTACAAGTTAATTGCAATATTTAGAGTAACATTTAAAGTTAATTTCTAAACCAATTTGCAAACCCATTTTACGAGCCGAACCGAGCTCACAACCATTTTTAGATTTAAGCCCAGATCAAACCAGAGCTAACAAAATTAGAATCACCTCATTTGGATTTAAAACGAAATAGTTATGCATTTTCAAATTTTATTACCTTTTTCAATTTACAAATAAGTCCATCGGAAATTTCTAAAACCATAACGAAGCGGGAGGACATGAGCCGTTGATTCTCAATCGGACGGCCCAAGACCTCCCGGTGAAAACGCGCACGCGCCCGCAGGATCGACGAACGTGGGCCGTGGATCCTGGATCCAACGGCTCACGACCTGCGGCATCGCGCGCTCGCGCCCACGCGAGCTTGGAGAACGTGGGCCGTAGATCCTGGATCCAACGGCTCACGACCTGCGGCATCGCGCTTCTGCTGCTGCGTTGGAGCTTCAGGAGCTCAGCAGCGAGCAGAAGCGGAGGTCGTGGCCGTTGATCGCGAGATGGACGGCTCGCGACCAACGCACACAGCGCACACGCGAACTCCCGGGCCATATGAGCCCTAGATCTAAACATGGACGGCCCTAAAAAGGTCGCTACAGTTGTCGGTTTCGTCCGACAACGAAACCGACAACAAGATTTGGTCATCGCCCGGCGTTCTCTGACGGCGGCGCAATTGGAGTGCGAGCATGGGTGCGCAATAACAGCGCTTCCATCGGTACCACCCACACCCGTGGGGGTGGAATAAGCGCCGTGAGCCGAGAGATGGGCAGCAGCAAAGACACGGCCAGAGGCAAAATGAAAGGAAAGCTCGCAACAATCCATATAGCGGGTGCCCAAGATCTAGAGGACTACTAGGAGGTTACCCGGAGGTCTTGGAGGTCTTGAGGAGGTGCAGGGAGAGGAGGACCGGCGATGGTGAAGAAGGGTGCTCCACTACCAAAGCTCCAAGCTCCAAATTAGGCCACCTCTGAAAATGTCCCAACCAAACAAGTCGAGATTTTGATCACAGAGGGAGTGGCTCAAATTGAAGTAAGGAATGGAGAGAAAGCCCGGGGACCTGTGCCACCGAGGAGCTCCAAGCTCAACAATGGCGGTTGGGAGAGGTGCAGGAGAAAGAGCTCGGCCAAGCACGGTGGGTGCGAGCCCGAGCTCAATGGTGTGTAAAGGAAGCCAAGGGAAACCAAGGGAGGTCTTATAGCTCGGGGAGCAGAGGTCATGAGCTAGGGTTAAGCTCCATAGTGAGCTTAGCCCATGGCTCGGTCCATGGCTCCACCAAGACGTGGAGGTGACCGGGGGGGGTAGGTCTGAGCATAGCCTAGGGGCGGAAAGGCTGACACGCAATAAATGCTTGCAGGCAAAGAGCGGTTGGGGAGGTGACAGGTCACTGACCTCCTCCTCTGCCATGGCGCACGCGCGCGCCCGAGCTAGGAAAAGAACAGGACCTCACCTCCACCATTGGATAATAACATGGGGATATCGTGACCCTCAGATCCGCAACGGTGCGATCTCAAGAGGCACGGGAGGTCTTGACCACCGGATCGCATCGCCGCGGTGGCGCAAAGAAAGGGAGGTCGCAGTGGGATCTCCATCGCATCGCTTGCGAAAGGAAAAGGGAGGTCGCCGCGTGATAAGGGATAGGAGGTCGCGCCGTTGGATCTGAATCAAAGGCGCGAACCGATGGGGAGGACTTAAGCGATGCGTGCGATCTTGCCAAGGGAAGTGAGGTCGTGGTCATTGGATTTTAATCCAACAACGCACAACAACGATGGGAGGTCGTGGGCACTGGATTTTAATCCAAGGGCACACAACGGAGAGGGAGGTCATGGCCATTGGATTTACATCCAAGGGCACACAACACTGAGAGGAGGTCGTGGCGGTTGCGCACGACGCAAAGGGAGGTCGTGGCGGTTGGATGTTGATCCAACGACACACCACGATGAGGGGAGGTCATGGGCGCTGCGCATGACACAAGGGAGGTCGTGGCTGTTGGATTTTGATCCAACGGCAACGAACAGAGTTAGGAGGTTGTGGCTGTTGGATCTTGATCCAATGGCGCACAACAATGGTGGGAGGTCTGGCTGGTGCGCACGATGCTAAGGAAGGTCGTGGCCAGTGGATCTTGATCAATGGCGGCGAGAGGATGTGGGAGGTCGTGGCTATTGGATCTCGATCAATGGCTACAATAATGTCTAAAGGGAGGTCTTGGCCCTTAGGCAAGACACTGAGAAGGGGAAGGGAGGTCGTGGCCGCGAGATCTGGATCTGACGGCGACGAGATGAGAGGGGGAGGTCGTGGCCGTTAATGTTAATCCAATGGAGCACGACCTCGCGCGGGTGGGAGGTCTGGTGCGCTTGATAACGAAGGGAGGTCGTGGCCGTTGATTTGGATCCAACAGGCACGACCTCGTGTGGGAGAGGGCTCGGCTGAGCCGGGGAAGTTGGTTGGTTGTGGTGGAAGTCGTGACCATCGGATTTTGATCCAACGGGCACGAGATGAAAGGGGAGGTCGTGGCCATTGATTCTGATCCAACGGGCACGACCTCATGCGGGTGAGGAGCTGGCTAAACTGGGAGGTGGGAGGTCTGAGGCGGAGGTCGTGGCTGTTGGATTGGATCCAACGGCTGCGACCTCGCGAGGGAGGAGGACTCGCGGTGAGCTGAGGAGATGGGTTGGGTTCGACCCGCTTGGAAAGCGGCTCGGACCCAAGGAACAGTGCCTGACTTTGAATTCAAATTTGAAGGCTGAGGTTGGAGGAATTTTTAGAGGTAGCAAACTAACTCCAAAAATTCTAAAATTTTAACTGGAGCTTTCTCACTCTAGGATTAACCTTACATAAAATTTTCAGAGGTTTTTGTGCATTGCATTTTTCTCAGGAAATTCATCAAGGCTGTTTCAGAGTTTGATTTACCTCCAAAAATTATCAAACAAGTTTTAAAACTCATGACATTTTTCAGAGGGGTCACACATCATCCATAGAACCAAGGAAAAATATTTCCCCAAGCTTGGCACAAGATTTGTGACCAAGTGGAATAAGGGTTTGACTTTAGTCAACAGGAGGTTTAGGTTTTTGAACTCCACAACTCTCAACAAGAATTATGTCAATGTTCAAGGGTTTCAAAATGTGAGAAAAGGTTTTAATTTCTACACATTTTCTTACATTTGAAACACACACCCATTTATACATTTGGGATGTTACAGTCGTTCCCCTAACCTTAACGCCAGTCAGAGAAGAGTTCTTCGAACGTCTAACGATCGACAGGTTCCCAGGGGAAGTGATCGTTCGCCACTTCAACTCAGAAATCTGTAACACCAAATGGAATATGAGAAGTATTACTCTTCACCCCTCCTCCGCCAAACCAGACACCATGATCCCAGATTGAGGTAAAAACATTTGAAGATATAACAAATTAACTGTAAAGCTCAAAACCCAAAACAATTTTGGAACTAGGCCTAACCCACCGATGAACCTCAAATCACAACAATCAAGCTCCAAATCACATAGATCTATCAACTATTAACAAAGAAAATAACAAACAACAATCGTTCTCAAAAGATAAACCAAAAAACTGATGGAAAAACAAAGAAAACCTACATTGGAATCGAGGAGTAGCAGCAACGAGGGGATGATCGAAGGAGCAGCAAAAACGACCCGTCTCAACCCTGACACCGCATAGCTCTTGATGTCGTAGGAGAAGCCCACCGATTAGCCTCAAATCACAACAAATCAAGCTTCAAATCACATAGATCTACCAACTATTAACAAAGAAAACAACAAATAGCAATCGTGCTGAAAGGATAAACCAAAAAAACTAGATGTGACATCAAACAAAACATGCCATGACAAATTGGCATTAACAGAAGTAAGTAGGGAAAACATCATAAATATGCCATGACAAAATGCAGATGCAATAACATCTGTCAACATTTGAAAAAAAAATACACATACAGATGCAATAGAAGAGAAGATCATCAATATGCCATGACAAAATACAGATACCTAAACTAAGACTGTATACCCTACAAAAACACGTAGCCATATAACATACATTGAGATTGAAGGGATAGGGTAGGCCACACTAGCTGGCAATTCAAAAAGTCTACCACGTAAACCAGGAAGCCATGTAAGCAAAAGATCATAGATCGTTACCACTAGACGCACAGTGCTGCGGAAGAAGAGTTGGAGTAGACTGATCCAATGTAGAGCGCATTGATGTAGTGGTCGTAGTCGATCGTCCAGCGTAGTCGATCGTCTCCTCCAGCAACCAATTGTGTTCCTTGCGAAGTCGTGGATTGTCCTTGAGCGTAGCAACAACCGTGGCAGCGCCTCTACGGTATCCACACGTCCAGGGATGGAATACCGCACGCCAGTGTGCTAGCATCAACTCGCACGACAGGGCTCTCTTGAGAAGATGGCGACTAGGGTTTCAGTAGAGCAACTCACGTGGTCTGTCACGCCTCTCCCAATAGCCTCATGCATCTCCTTATATAAAGTCCATGACAGATCCTATCCGAACACGTTTGTTCCAACCTGTCATGTGTGTGACCCTGTAGGTTCATGCGTAGTCGGTTGTAACTCGGAAACCCTTTCCGACCATGAGTCGTTAGCGGTTCCTAGCAGGACATAACGGTTCCCGAATACACACAAATAATATCGGACGAACCTTAATGCAATATGATCTTCGACTAGGTCCTTATCACTAATGACCAGCTTGTATCTTTATACGACCAGTTCATATTTAGTCTCGACCAGTTTATAACTCCTTACGACCAGGTTTCGACCACTTAGTGATTATGTTCGACTAGTCTATGACCAGCTCATATCTCCATACGACTAGTCCATATCTGATGGAACTGAACGACCTTCTCATATATTCTCCTTTTGTCTTACGATATCTGGTTGAACTCCAGGTGAGATGTTATATCATCCATGGACTGTTCAATACTTTTCCGATCAAGTGTCGGATAACTTCATGTGGTCGACTCTTCGACCACTAGTGGTATGGTCATGCACTTTATTTATCCGACCACACCGAGGGCCCTAGAGATATCTCCCATGTTATGTTAGGAGGAGCAAATCCCATATCCGACCAGTCACATTCCTCCGTATGTTTCATAGCATACCCGAAAGCTACCTTTATAACTACCCAGTTACGAGTAGCATTTGGCAACCCCTAAGTGTACGATTACACATGTAGAAAAACATGCTGATATCAGGTCTAAGGATTATGCATCATCATTGCTTGAGACCAACTGATAACACATAAAATCATAACAATCTCAATAGTGTCTCAAGGTGGGTCAATACAACACCATTTTCTCTAACATGTGTTCATATTATTGATTCAATATCCCTATATCTATGACCGGTGAAACATGGTCATCAATCAATACATGTGCTGGTCGATAAGTCACTAGTGTTCCGATTAATGACATTCGACCAGGGATACATTTTGAACGACATCATATAAGTTAAAGAGCTTCACCAACAGGTCACATATTTGTTAATCTTTATAACTGATGATTCATTCAAGGAACATAATAACATTTATTCAATAACTCAAAAACATAGACGTGATACAATCATCTCTATGATTGCCTCTAGGGCATATCACCAACAGAAATCACCCTGATTGATGTCAAAAGCAAAAAATATTGAAATTCACTGAGTAGCAAATACTATATATAATCTTATAGATAAAATACATTGAAATTGCTCCTGAACTAAGATCGCAAAATTCATGTAACTTAGTTGTAACTTGTTACCTTGCACATGAGTTGTTTCGGCGCCACCGGCCGAGCCGCCACCTCCGCCATCCTCAAGACCACCACGATGGTTGGTCATCGCCTAGCTCAAATCCAACTGGATCATACTGGCACCGGCTCGGGAGAGAGCATAGAAGCGGTGGAGGACGGAGGTGGACAACACGGGGAGAGTGTGGGAGAGGATGGCGCTGGGGCAAAGACCTCCATGGCCGACCGCCGCATCTCCAGTAGCTGTCTTTGAGTGCCCCCGGTCGAGCTACCGCACCTCTCGACATCCGTCATCACCACCGCACGGTTGGTCGTCGCCGAGCTCAGATCCAGCTGGATCTGAGTGGCACCGACTTGGGGGCGAGAATGTATGCTGTGGAGGATGGAGGAGGACAACATGGGGAAAACGTCGGGGAGGATGGCACGGGGGAGAGCGTCGGGAAGGATGGGGTGAATGGGGAAACGTCAGGGAGGATGGGAGGAGTGGGGAATTGCGGATTGACTGTGTGGTGATTGGGGAAGATGTGAGAGAGTGAGTGATGCTCTTAACGGGTTGGGTTTCTTACGAGCCCAACAACCCAACCAGATGCACGAATCTTGGCGCATATCTGACGGCTGAAAAATCAACTGCTATTTCACAAAGAAACAGGCGCATGTGCACTAGCAAAAGCGATCATCATATATATTCATATGCCTCACTACTTGTTAAAAAATCACGTGCCTTCAGCTAGAAAGCCTGGCTAGAAACTTACTTTTTAACAAGAACATCGAGTCCGAGGCTTAAAAACGAAAAACTACGACTGAACACGTCAAATATACATTTGCACTTCCTCTCATAAAACAACATCATTAACAGAGTAGAAATTCGTTACGAGACATCGAGGCAACTCAGTCTCTCCGGTCCCTCTCCTCACCTTGCGGCAGGACCGGTGGCCATTGTTGCAGTGCTGCTCTGGCTCACGTCAGTGGACTGGTCAGTGGCGTACGCATTGTAACTCGAGTTTGGGTCGCCGCCGCTGCCGGTGTAGAACATGCCGTTCGTGTCGCCGCCGACGCGGCCATCCTCAAGCTGGAGGCACTCCTGCAGCTGCGCCACCACGTCGGTCATGGTGGGCCGATGAGCCGACACCTGCGCGGTGCATTTGAACGCGATGTCCGCGGCCTTCCACACGCCGTTGACGTCGTGGTCGCCGCGCATGCGTGCGTCCACCACGCCCTCGATGTTGCCCCGTGCCAGGCGCTGTCGCGCCCACCGGATGATGCTGGTGGGCTCCGGGTCGCATAGGATGGCTGGCTTCCCCGTGACCAGCTCCAGCAGCACAACGCCGAAGCTGTACACGTCGCTCTTCGTCGTCGGCTGCATTGTTGCCTGGTACCTGCACGTTCCGGTTTCATGCGCCTTAGCGCTGAAAAAACTCTATACGGAGATTTGGGAAAGGACTGAAGGGATCGACGTACTCTGGATCAACGTATCCGGGCGTGCCAACAAGCGTATTTGTGGATACATGAGTGTCGTTGTCGAGATTGAAAGGCTTGGACAAGCCGAAATCGGCAATCTTGGCATCCAGTCTTGCGTTTAGTAGGATGTTGGTCGCCTTCACGTCCCTGTGAATGAGAGGCGGGTTGCACCCCTTGTGCAGATACTCCAGCCCTGCACATCACCAGCCCAGCCAGTGTTCACGCTTCTAGCAAAATAAAACCTCTAAGAACAAATAATAGAATGCAAATTCAAGGGCGTACCTTGTGCGGATTCCAGTGCAATTCGGAGCCTCTGGCTCCAGGTTAAGTATCTTCTGTTGCGGTCTCTTCCTGCAAATAGATCTAGAGAATGAGAATTTTGGAACAACATAGGCACTTCTAATGATCCTCTAGATGAAGAACATTTGGCAGTTTGAAGTGTTACAGTGTACCATGCAAGCTGAAGCGGTAAACAACTTACCTGTAATGTGCTCTTGAAGGGTTCCTTCTGACATGTACTCGTAGACAAGTGCCATGTACTCCCCATCTTTGCAGTAACCAATCATGGAGACAAGATTCTTGTGATGAATCCGGGTTAAAATCTGAACCTGAACAAGTGATCATGACTTATCAAACTTCACAATTTCTTCATACTCATTTTCTATCTAGAAAGATCAACTGCGGCTGAAGAATTTCAACCTCTGCGAGGAACTCCTTGACTCCTTGATTGGAAGACTGCGACCGCAACTTGACTGCCACTTGAGTACCATCCTCCAAGAAGCCATCGTGGACGTACCCGAACCCGCCCCGGCCGAGCACTCGCTGGAAGTTGTTCGTTATCATCTCCAATTCCTTGTACGTGAACCGACGGTTCTCAAGCCGCAATGAACTGTCCCCATGGCCATCATTTGTCGGCGTTGGCACATAGCCCGCCGTCTCATTTTGTGGCTTTACAGGGTTGTTCATTGAACCTTCATAAGCGAAGAATTGCACAAGTAACATTAGCCGTGTGTTCAGGATGTGTAATTAAATAGCAAGAGCTGGCAATTGATGTGTTTATGCCAATCCTCACCTTGCTTTTTTCGTCTCAGCAAGCACAAGAGTAGTACTATCACCGATGCTATCACCACAACCACAACTATTGGGACAACAATGTAGACAGCTATCTTGCTCTTACTTTTCCCGGACAGACATGAATTGCCGTTGGTGCAGATATTTGGATTATTGCCATATCTACCAAGAAGATGAAACAAGGATGGTTATAATCAAATTGTCAAGTGTCATGTTCGTTGCAACCAAATGGATGGGAGAATCACCTTAAACTTAGGGAGCCATCTTGAGTTTTTTTCAGAAGACCGGAGGGAATTGATCCACTGAGCTGGTTGCCAGTCAAATCTCTAAAAGAAACAGAACATTATTTGATGTCAAATTAAAGAATCTTTTGACAAAGACAATCGAGAACAAGAGTTATTTACAGAAGTGTAAGAGAGGGTAATTGTGAAAGGGAGTCAGGAATTGCGCCTTCCAGGTTGTTGTGTGACAAATCCCTGAAAAGTATCCAGGTCTCGGATAAGAACTTCTCTTCCAAAAAAGTAACACCCGGTGTTGAAATGGATTGACAATTTCCTACTTACAGATACTGTAAACCTTTGAGTCTCGCGAAAGAAGACGATATGTTACCACTCAGAGCACTGGACGATAGATTTCTGCAACAAACATATACAGTGGCTCAGATAAGTCCAGTTAATACTACTACTACAACACTACAACCATGTTTTTCATGAACAAATAACTCACAAACTTGTAACACTTGGAGGGCTGGAAACAGCATAGCTACAACTCAATCCATCCCACGCAAAAATTTTCGGGACACATGGATCGCCCATCCAGTTCTTATTCACCTTGTACTCGGCTTTGATGGCCGTGATCGCAGAAACTATTGCGTTTTCAGTAGCAATACATAAAACCATCAGGGATACTTCAGAGATTCTCAAAAGATATTCACAGGCCTAAATTAATTAAGCAGCTGAAATAGATTAATTAAGCAATCAGCTCATGCATGTAACTGAACGTAGTTACCATCCTGAGCGCCCGTGGCTATGTTGGTGGTGGGGATGACGGAGAAGACCTCGAAGGCGTTTATGATCGGCGGAAGCGTCGAGTCTGTGGTGGCGTTTAGTGAGACGTTGTATTGGCGTATGTCATGGCTGGGCTCGCCGTTGAAGACGGCGTCGGAGAAGAGGTACTCCGGCGTGAAGCCGACCGGATACCAGAGCTTGCCGTTGAGAGTAACGTAGAACTGGCGCACGGCATTGCTGGGAAGGAGCTGCAGCTCTGAGAAGTGCAAGATGGACACGTACCTGCATGTACATACATTGAAAAATCTCTCATTCTTTATGTCTATTTGATTGTTGGGACTGTCTATTCGTAAGCTGATTAAAATTTTCTTAAGTACAAGTCACATGTTTTAGCCATTGGATCAATATCCAATCATATGACATATCAATCTCTACATAAATCCAATGGTTACAATAATTGACTTAAACTTAAAGAAAATTTCAAGTGACTTAGAAATAGCAAATCCGTTGATTGTCATTAGCAAGACGCAAATGGTGAAAATATCAGTTAGGAGTAGTACCCGGGCAAGGGATCGTTGGCTTTCGGCTGGACGTCCCAGCTGAAGTGGATGGGGTCGGAGGGGTTTATGGGCGTGATGGCAGTCTGCATCACGGCGGACGGCGCCTCGAATTTGTCATTGTCGATGTTCTGCACCTCCTTTGTCGTTGAGATCTCCGACCACTCCGTCGGGTTGCTCCAAGCGAACCATATACGGTCGTGCGGATCGTCCGGGTACCTGCAGTATCATCGAGAGATTAATCACTACTGCAAGATCAAAACTCAAGTTGCAGTATTGCTCTAGCTATTTATCTTGGTAAACGAATACGAGGGTGACGCATGCCTGAATAATTCATGTACACTACACTTACCTAACAATTGTAGTGTGGCTTGGGCCAAAGTTGAGCCTGGCGAGAAGAACCAGCCCTTGCGTCTCGTTCGCTTGCGGGTAGAGCGCGTTCTTGAAGGGCCTCAGGCTCAGGGCGGATATAAACGGCGTCCCGGAGCCAGTGTTCACGAGGCAGACCTGCACGGAATCGTCGGGGATGACGGTGATGACCTCCGCGATGACCGCCCTGCTGCTGTCCGAGACGTTCACGGTCTGCCAGTAGTTGACGCCGACGTGGAGGTCAAAGATGGGTGGCTTGCTGAGGCCGTCGTAGTTGCCGTACATGAAGGAGGCCCGGATGAGGTACTTGAGCCCGGACACGAGGGACCGGAGAGTGTAGCAGTTGCGCGGGCCGCCGGGGAAGCTGCGCACGCTGTACCAGGTCTTGGCCATCGACGGGGTGAAGTACTCGGCCGAGACGTTGTGGTTGGTGCCGGCGTCGGTGAAGGGAGCATCCGCGGTGAACGTCAGCTTCGTGGTGTTGTCCACGTAGCCGGCGGTCTTCTCCGGCAGGCCGCAGTCTATGCTTATGAAACCTACGCGCACGCAATAAACAGTTGCACAGATGGATTTGGTGAAACAATACTTGTGCATTCATATATAGCTAGCTAGCTAGCTAGTTCCATGGTCATCTCTCTAGCTCGTGTGCATGCATCATGCATGTACAGCTAGCCAGTTAGCTAGGTTCTCGATTGCATGCATTGTATGCATACAACCATGCATGTAGGAGATCCGAGGATCTGAAAAATGTCGAGAATTCGAGAAACGCGAGACGATGGGCTCACCTAAGCTATCGACCTGGCCATGGACCTGAAGAACGCCGGCGGAGGCAGCGAGCCCCAGAAGAAGCAACAGCCACCGGGCCGCCATTGCTCTCGGCGTTGATCGATCCATCGCACATGCATGCATGTACCAAACAGCTACACTAGAACATAATACTCCATTCTTGAAAGGTTGACGCTGCCCAGGGAGAATTATTACTACTTGACGTCAAGAATATAAAACCGGAGGGAGTGTATGTTTGTTTAACAGTACCTTATATATAGCTAGCGTACGTGCATTGTCCTGGACAACAAACAAATAAGCTAAGCCTAGTCTTAAAAAAAAGCGAAGCCTTCACTGGGTAACCCATGGCATCAGAAGGCTTAGCCTCGTCAGCACATCCAGTACAGAGCTCGTCCAGCGCCGCGGTCGTCATCAGTACAGTACTTACCCGGCTGTCGGCTGAGGTAGAGACGAGCACGTCACATGGGCGATGGGTTGACTGGCATGCGAGTCAGTCAACGGCCTTGCTGGGCCTGGACGCGGGACGTGGATGACCCGCGTTTGGTGACCGTGGAAGCGTGGAATTCTGACTTGTCGAGCTCTTAGTGCGCAATTGTCGCCTAGTCGCGACGGACAGCTCGTTTTCTAGGATTGATCGAATGGTTGTGAACAGTTCGTGCCAGAATGGTTTCTTTGACGATTTCAAAAGAAGAAAGAATGGTTTCCTTGACTATATGCTTGCTGGGCCTGGACGCGGGACGTGGATGACCCGTGTTTGGTGACCGTGGAAGCGTGGAATTCTGACTTGTCGAGCTCTTAGTGCGCAATTGTCGCCTCCGCGCGTGGACGTTAGTCACATCACAATTTAGATTGTGTAAGTTGCATTTCCTTTGATTAATTGCGGGAATTGTTGCTCTATTACGTACACTAGTCATCAACCCGTGCAAGCGCACGGGCTAGCAAAAAAATTTTAAAAAAAAAACATGAATAGAGAAAGTTTATGATGAATATTAGTTGTATTCATTATTTTTCTGAGTCCCTGTTGGCCTTAGTAGCTATGAAACGTGTATATCCGATTGGACCACAATTTGGTGTTCGACTATGTCTGGGACCAAACCATAAGCATTGAAGGCATTGCCTATTGCCTTTTATGTCACATACATGCCTCTCTCTCTCTCTCTCTCTCTCTCTCTCTCTCTCTCTCTCTCTCTCGCTGTCCAGCTTGTGTTGGGATGTCGTGCATATCTAAAAGCTCCAGCTTATGTTCAGATGCCACACGGCTCTCTCTTTCTCTCTGGCTCTCCAGCTTGTGTTCAATCGGATGCCGCTCTCCAGCTTGTGTTCAGATGCCGTGTCTATATCATATCTAAAAGCTTGAATTCGAGTCTATATAGGCTACCGGCAGGTTGTACAACATGATAAATTGGGTGGTTATGATTTTCCCTTTTTTCTGATTAACGTGGGAATTTCTAGTTTTTTTCTTTTTCTCCGATTAACGTGGGAATTTATATACTTTTAGAATTAATTTCCGAGCATGCACGAACCATATGCCATAGCGCCTTCTCTCTTTAATTTACTTCTAATTAAGAAGACGGAAAGAGATAGATATATCAACCATGGTCAACAGAGATTGAATCGCCATAATGTGGCTTTTATATATTTGGTAATGATAGAATTCTAATCGATATGGAATTCTAATATCTACCAAATGCTAATTGATCCACACTATTACACAATATATATGTACATCTTTGAATGAGTGTGCTAGCCTGCTAGGTCAAGGATTGTGTACCTATTCTTTTAGATGCCAGAGTGACATTGCTCCTTTGTTTCAAGAGAGTGCGGGATCGATCGTTGAACACACAAATCCACGACTTGATCGTTTCATTCTGGTTTTCTTGATGTATCCACGGCTCCACGCCTCATCCTTCCTTTACGTATCTCGACACATGGGTCCCTTTGCATGCCTAAGCTCCGGGACACACGGGCCCAAGCGAACGTGTCTCTCACCTTTGGGCTTGAATGGCTAGCTCGACTGCATAGCTGCATGCATGCGTCACGCTTCTTGAATCATCCATTGGTCAGGCCAACTAGTTTATAGGTTCCTCTAAATTTGTTCTAGCTTTACAGGACCCATGTGCATGTAGTTTAATAGCATCTTGTCATGATCGTCTCAAGCTCTGAAGCTTGCCGTGGTAGTTTTGGAGCAGACTCTAACACGGTGTCTTCTCATTTGATTAATTTCACTTCATTTGGAGTTAGGATGAAATACTTATAAATTTTTAAAGTTTAAACTATTTTCTAGTATAAAATCAATTCATTTTAGCAACTAATTTTAACTCCACACTTTCTGGAACAGCAACCTAGTTGGATCTTATTCCAGTAAAAATTACACAAAATAATAAAAATAGCAAAATTGATTTCATCCAATTTGGAGCTAAATTGAATTAGTTATGAATTTTCTAAGTTTATATCAATTTTCAGTTCAAAAGTAATTCCATTCGGAAATTCTAAAAGGATTAAAACTTTTCCTACCGAGGTTCGGTGACCCACGTCCTTGGCCAGCTGGGGTTTAGCGATAGCGTTGGTGAGTCAAGGTTGACCGGTAGTAATACGATAGCGTCGCGAGCGTGCTTTGACAATATGTCTTCGGTTTTCAAGAAACGTATTGCACGAGTTTGCGTGAAAGCTTAATCGGCCAAGAGGCCCACATGTCAATGGCTCAGAGGTTTAAACCGGTGCGGTTAAAATTCCTAAACACGTTTAACCAGTGGGGTCCACAAGTCATACAAACATTTAAAAGGTAATTACACGCTAATGATTTTGATTAATCCTAAACAGCCGGCGGCTCACCGGAGTTCGCCGCACGCGGCCGCGACGGCGAAGCGATGGATCTGGCGATTGAGAGGCACTCTGGACTTGGGGATGACACCTCCAACTGCGCAAGGGTCTCACGAACACGATGGTGCTGACGCGGTGGTCGGAGGATGTCGGCGGCGAACTGGCGACGGTCGGAGGCGGAGACGAAGAGGAGGCTCACGCGGAGGAGGGCGAAGGTGGCTGGAATCGAAGCGGCGGTGGCTGACCGAGATCGGGGAAGAAAGGGTCGCACGACCTCGGTGATGCACCAAAGACCAAATTGAAGACACAGTTAAACTCAGGAGATGTTTGCGATTCCAAGGGACCAAGTGTTGAGGAGGGCAACTCACGGCCGCTTAACGAGCGTCTTGAGGCGTGGCCGGGGGCGAGACGATGAAGTGGACCTCGGCGATTCACTGGACGCCAAGGTTCCGGGTTAGCCAAAACAGAGGCGGCGTCGAGAGTGGATCACGGCGGTGGAGTCGCGGGCTCGAGGCGGCACCAACACAGCGGCGCTGCCTTAGGTTTCTCCTCCGGTCGAAAAGGAAAAATGAGAAGAGAGAACGAGAGAGCGCGGATTAGGACGAATGGATTGGCTCGGATTGTAGATGAAGTCCTGGCGATCCTTCTCGAATGAACACGCGTGCACTAGGTGGCACAATAGCACGGGAGGAGGCATGGCACGAATGCGGCAGCGCCAGCGAAGCTCGGCTTAGGCGATGGGAGGAAGACGACAATACTGACAAGCGGGGCCCACTTGCCAGTGACGGGGGCGAAGCGGTACGCGGCGACGCGGTTGAGTCAAGTCACTAAGATGAGTGAGTCGAACTGGTCCGTTCGAGCGGCTCGGCGATCTGGCCGTCGATCGAAATTAGACGGTCAGTTAGAGACGAGTTAGGGCGGTCGACAACGACCGCACGATATTAGTCGTTCGATCGGCATCGGAGGGCTGGAAGGGATAGGCGATGCGGTGCGGTTGAACCGAGACGACTAAAGTGGCTCGGGTCGGAACAGTGTTTGGGTCCGGCTGAGCTAGGTTTTGATTTTTAATTTGACCGAGAATTAAAACATTTGATCGGGCTCTTAAATATAGAAATAAATTTCCAAAAATTCTGAAAATTTTTGTGGGTGTTCCCCAATTCATATAAGACTTAGGAAAAATAATTTTGGCCACTGTTGATACTTTAAATGGCTAGAATAAATTCCTTTTCAAATCAGCCTTAGAAACTTAGTTAGAATTTTAATGAGGTCAAATTAATTTCCAAAAAAAATTAGGACAAATTATGTTAATTCATGACAAATACTCTAGTATTTTACAAAATTGTTTTCAGCAACTTTTATGTACACATTTTTCTAGAAACAATTTGGAACTTGAAAACAAGTCAAAAGTTTATAATTTAAAGCAAACTTTTGAAATTTAACAAAAGATTTTGAAATCCCCAAACTTTTATACATTTGAAACACACACCAAAATTCAAGATGTTACATTTTCTTTTTCTTCGATTAATGTGGGAATTTCTACCCTGTTTTACCTTTTTAGGATTAATATGGGGGCTTCTAGGAGAGCCTCCGATTAGTATATGTATAGATGTGATAACTTGCACCATTTCACGCACTAACCAATTCAACAAAAAAACTAAATTAGGTTGCTAAGGAAAAGATGTGATGTACTCATGTCTCCATAGTGAGTGATCTATACTCTGATAAATTGACAAGCTATGGTTTATACTCTGGCGAACTTTATGTAATGTAATGAGATGCACATGAATAAAATTTTGTATAGTTATATGAAACAGGGTTTTCTATCCTTGCTTCAGTTAGGCATTAAACCCAGACCAAACCATCTCCTTCTAACATGAATTTCCAAGGAATTGCACTGAGAACTCGATGGCTATGGCATCAGTGGAATTCGAACAAGGCATGGCATGATCTACCTATGCTGATTGATAAGCCAGCGCAACAATTATTCGAAGCCTCCATGGCAGTTCACTTGGGAAATGGCGAGAATGTGAAATGCAGTCGACAGATGGTTAAGCGGAAAACCACGAAGGATCTTGCCGGCAATATTCCAACTCGGCAAAGAAAAGGAAAAGAAGAACAACATGCAATGCCTTGGCTAATAGTGCGTGGGTGGTGATATTGGCCAAATCAATGATGAGGTTACTCTTAAGCAGTTTGTCAACTTGTGGATACAACTGCAAGATGTTCAGTTATCAAGCGCTAAACCAAACAGACTGATTTGGAAATGGACAACTTTAGGCCAATATTCATCACATTCAGCTTATGGATTACTCTTCGAAGGATCCACGGTTTCAGCTGAAATGCAGCTTATTTGGAAATCATGGGGACCTCTACGATGCAAATTTTTCTGTTGGGTCGCCATTCAAAACAATTGTTTAACGGCAAATAACCTAGCTAAGCGAGGATGGCCTCACAATAGACCTATTCAAAAGGTGGGCGGGCTTGAAAAGCCCTGAAAATGGACAGAGCAGTCTCAAATAGAAAAATAAATTTTGATTTAAAAATAGTATTTTAATCATTTTTGGAATAAAAAAGTGATATTTAATTCATTTTAGAATTAAAAATAGATTATCCTGTTTTTTTGGCTTTGGGGCTCGGGTTCAGTCAGCATCGGTCGAGGCAGGCCGAGCAGTCGAGGCTCAGCTGGGCCAATGGCCCGAGCCGCCCGTGAACACCTCTACCTCACAACCTGATCTGTCCTTCATGCCGTGTTCACCCGGAAACAATAAGTCACTTATTGATACACTACTCATATACAAAAGGAATATTCGTAGAAATCATGAATTGGTACACATTCCTCCTTCGCAAGTGCATTTCACGCTTATTGAATTTGGAAGGTTGGTGGCTTCATCCAATTCTCGGTTCCATGGAAGAAGAAAAGAAAATTTGGAACACTTTAGTCTTTGCTTATATGGTGGTACGGTGCGGAAAGAAGCGCAATGCTAGAATTTCCAAGAGAACTGGAACAAATGGAAGATCCTTGATTTTCAAGGTGCGAGAAGAATTCAAACTATGGATCGAAGTAGGTGCATAAGCCTTGCAAAGTTTTGACACATGCTAGTTATCTTTTCCCTCTGTAGCTTGCTGGTGTTTGTTTGTTTTTTTCCTCTTTTTTGTGTTCTTTAGTGGCTTGTCTGCTTGACATCCCTCTTGTAAATGTTTTTTTACATTTTTCACTGATATATGAAAGGCACGCTGGTGCCATTTCGTCAAGAAAAAAACCCAGACCAAACACTTGGATCCGACCTTCAAAAAAAACACTTGGAACCCACGCCGCGAGGTGTCACCACCAGAAACTCATCGGACCAAGTGGTTCTTGTATATTGTAGATGGAATAATGGAGTGCCATTAAGTCATTAACAACACACAAATGCATACAGGGAACCAACTCTTGGTGATGTGGTGGAGTTGTGAATGTACGACTCCACTCATTAGGTATAGTTCAGGCAGTAAGAGTGCAAGTGGACAGGGCAACGCAAATGTCGATCATCAGAACAACCCAATTCCACCACCACCTCCGTGACAGAGACGATTAGCGCGGATGATGGCCAATCGGTCTCATCGATGGACACCTTTTCGATCCTTAATAGTACCCGAACACAGCAAGCGGCTGACATCGACTCAAGTAGCACCGCCACCACCATCGCCACCGCCACCGCCTCAGAGAGTCAGCCTATCAGAGTTTGATTCTTCCCATTCAAACCTAAGTCCAACATTTTCTTCTAAGGAAATCTACTCGGACTTGAGGAGTTCGGGATAAGAACTTCTAAGAAGAAGCAGAAGTGAGAAAGACAGAGAGATTGTGAAGTGAGTTTTCCTTAGTTCTACTCTTTTGATGATTATTTATAGCCATCAGCTTACGAAGACGGAAGTCAAACGGTTAAAAATCCTTTAGAAATTGTTCCCAATGAATTGTTGGCAACCAAAGCATCACTGCCTCTTTGGAAATTGTTTCTCATAAATGGAATTTATAAGAAACGATTGGTTTTCTTCCATCTATCTAGGAAAAACGATTACGTCTTTTACAACTCAAGCGAAATTACCTTCTTGACCAAGTCTATTTCTAGTCAAATGAAATATTAGTCGAAAAAGCTTTACTTCCGACCAGCATTCTACGACCTCTTTTTTAAGTGAGTTGTTTTCACTTGAAGTTGGGGGGCTAGATGACGAGGATCTAATCATCCTCAAATTATTTATTTATCTATAATTCTTATTATAGATTAAAATATCATTACACTATTCTCAAGTATACCCCTTAATGTTCATAAGGGAGAAACTTAAATGGGTTATCGTAAGTTTTTCTACGACCACCCTATAGTCGTAAGCCTTTCTACGACAATACCATGGTCGTAAGCCTTTCTATGACCACCTTGTGGTCGTAAGACCTCCTACGACCGGTCACTATGACTACCCTATAATTGATAAAGCCTGCGGGCATGTGGGCTCAATCAATTAGGGAATCCTATACGCCATGTTTAAAGCACAAAGTAGTTAGTATACACAGTTATTCTCTAGAACAATTACATTACGCCTCCGTCTCTAATGATAACTGTCAAGTAACATGGAGGTGTCATAATCCTGGTAATAACCTCCATCAACGTGTGTGTTACACCAAACGTGTAACATCCCAAAATTTGACTTTTCAAAAATATTTTGAGTAGTTTAGGTCTCTGGAAAAATTCACCATTTTGATTTGAATTAATAAAGCTTAATTGAGACTTCCTAAATTAAAAATATTTAATTTTACTAATCTAAACATCAATTAAATAAAAACCTGTGTTATTTGGTTTCCTTATGTTTCAAGGAATTTTTTGGTATTTTCTGAGATTTTTCTGAATTTATTTGCTATTTATTTGGTCTCCTTGATTTTTTGGATTTTCTTTAATTCCGAAAATACTTTCCTTTCTCTCTCCTGCCACATGCTACAGTAATGTACGCGGTTACTGTTCATCTATCTTCCCCAACCGATCGCACAACCGAACAAAACCAATCCAGAACCTGTACGCCACAACCGAAAATTTTCAAATTCCATATCTTTCTCCACGGTGTATATAAAAGCAAACTGCTTGCGCTCAAGCGTCCGTCTTGATCTCCTCTTCCAATCACCTGATTTGGTTTCCTCCGAATCAATCTATTTTCATCACAATCGGCAGAATACCGAGCTCCAACCGAAGGACTTCTCCGGCGAGTTGCGCCTCCATCGGCGTCCCCAACCGTCTCTGGCGTTGGGTTCACGTCGTCTCGCTCTATGTCATGCTTCCTTCCCTTCATCCAAAGATTGCCGAACCTTTATCGGCCATGTCGAGCGATTACCTTTGGCAGCGTCGTCGGCGTCATGCCTCCTCGGTGAGTTTTCCAAAATCCGATCACGTCATCTCGTGCCCCTCGTTGATACCTATTTTTCGCATCCTTTAGATTCAAGTTTCATCCACCGTGCGCCGAGAATCGAGTGTTCTCTCGCTGCTTTTACGTCTTCCTTCTTCGGGCAATTACTTCGCAACCGTTGATCCCCTGCCTTCAACTCTACCACTGTTGGGTTCGTATCGTTGCGTTCTACACCATGCTGACCTCCCTTTTCACAGAGCATCGCCCGAAGTGGTATGTGCCCGTGAGACCGCCACCGTCGTTGTTCTTCACCTCGCTGCAAGCGCATGGTGCCGAATCTCGATATCTAGACTGTGTCATCATCTTCGGCTGGTCGTTTTCTTTCCGTTTTGCCCCTTCGCTGAAGTTGGATCGCCTCTGTCCACCGTCCACCCCATGCGCCAATTTCATCATGCCCCTTTGTTCCCTATTTGGTTCTGTATGAACTTCATACGTGAATCCTCTCTGGTGCTTAATTCTTCTCTGTTGCCTGTCTTCCATGTGGGTCCAAGGGTAATCCATGTCTTTGCTATCTAGCACTACTTGGCTGCTAATTCCTTGCGCCGAATCGGCCGAAGCCTCTGTCCTCTGAAGCTTTTCATCTATGTTGCTTGGTGCGTGGTTCTTCTCTGTTCCTTGTCCAGAACGTGGTTTTTCTGTTGGGGTTGTTTGCTAACTCTTTATCTCTTTCTATCTATGACAATGGGCCCCATGTGTCATGCAAGAAAATATATTCCTCTCACTTACATATTGACCCATCTGTCATCGACCAAATTAAAAACCCTAATTATTTCTCTCACTTACATGCGGGTCTCGCATGTCAGTCAAACATTTGGTCAACCCTAGTTCATGAGCTTGTTCCACTGTAGAATAGCACATCTCTGTGGACCTGGTCCATAGACCAGTGGCCCACATGTCAACCCCTAATCCTATTTTCAAGAATTAATTTAATTCTTGAAAAAAATCCTTTTATCTTATTGGTCCCACCTGTCACTCTCTCTACCCTATTTCTAGAATTATTTTTAATTCTAGAAATCCATCATCTGATCGATCCACTTTGTCATACACTTAGCCAATTTCCAATATTTCCAAAATATAATATTCTAGGAATATTTCGTAGACCCCACATGTCAGTTTCTCTCTCCCTTTTCCTTTTCCATTATTTCATGTTAATTCCAAACTTCCGAGAGCCATAATTTCTTCATCCAAACTCCGATTGAACTCATTCAAGTTTCTAAATTCATTATCTATCTTCTAGTACCATTAAATTTTAATTTAGAGTTTATTTGATTTGTCCTTTTGAATTTAGTTTGTTTTTGCACTTTCTTTCTCGTTAGACGTTGAATCCCGAAATCATCCGAAGGAGCGAAAGGTCAAGGAAGTAGAAGATTGAAGATAAAATAAGATCATCGTTGCTATAGCAAGGCAAGTTATACCTTTGATCATATTGAACCCAGTTTTCAAAATACTTTGATTCAAATTATTGTATTTACTTCAAGTATTTATTTAAATATTTTTGTATTTAGTTATTAATCCAATTTGTTATATCCACCTTGTCTATTGTTATATCATAATCTTTTGTCACCCTAGATTGGTTCATTATTTAGTTGGTATTATCGTAGCACCAACATGGTTTGGTTAGATCTGAGTAGATTGCTTAGCCATGCCACGAGTCATCAACTCATGTGAGTTGCAATATAAACCTAACTAAGTGATTATGGAACTGTGTGATAAAATTGTGTGTATTGTGTTCTATTACTCGTTGATGGCATGTGTTGCACTTAACCAACAGGGTGGGAAAAGATTTGGACGGAGGCAAGTGGAACTATGTGTGACAAGGATTGTTGACGATCAATTATCCAAGTATATCTTCATTAAACATTAATAAATAAGCATGGTTTCTTGGGCCCAAGTTAGCTTTACGGGCCTAAGATCAATTAAGCATTGAGCGTGGGCCTCTGGATCTTCTCTTTGGCCGTCCCAGAAACTCCCTCCGGAGGCCCAGTAGGACCTCCTCCAGGACCTCTTCCCCACAGAGGAGGTCCTAGAGGGTGGTTACCCATGTGTGATTAATAATAGTTGCACGTGGAGATATCGGTTATAACGGTCATTAAGTTTTCCAGTAACTGTGGTAATTTCCTTGCCAGCCTTCATTAAGGTTTTCACCTTCTTTTCAAGACCTTGTACGGTAATACGACTTCGTATTTCCACTTCTTTCAAGTCTTGAATTTGAAGGTCTTTATTAGAAGAGGTCTTCTGAAGATCCTCTTTTGCCTTTTCTAGTTCTGAGAAAGAACAAAAAAAGATAATAAAACTAAGGCATAGCATATATAATAAATCAAATACTCTATAAGAACAAAGGGAGGTCCTTTACCTTCTTTCTCCTTAAGGAGTATCTTGTTCTGTTCAAGGAGATCATGATTTTTTTTTAGATTGTCTGTTCACGATCTCTTGTAACTTCTCATTCTTCTGGGACAAGAAGCGGATCTTTTTGGTCTTCTCTGCCATGACCACCACACTCTCCTCAAATCTTTTTTCTACCTCAGATAATTTTAATCTGAGAGCTTGAAATGCAGACTCAGTATTTTCTTGTCTGGCTTTCGCTAGTAGACATCCATGTGAAGTAAATAGAGGCATAAGTTATTTATTTAAATTAGAATCTTATGATTGAATAATAACTTCTTGTACTTACTTCTCTTTTTCCTCTACAAAATTTTTGACCTCCTCCACCATATCAATATTGACTCTCCGGCACCTTTTGGCCAGATGTCATGAGGTCACGGAGGTCTTTCTTCTCGATTAGGAGGTGAGCGTTCGGAGAAATCTCATCCTCGAGTTGATCCAGTTGAACGGATGAAAAACTCCTCCGGCTAGATCATCTTTGGTACTCTGCGGCTCCTAAGATATTCTATGAGTAAAGAAAGATTATCAGGATGCAAATCTTACCAAGGTATGATCACCTTCATCTTGAGTTTCGATGGTCTCATGGACCACCACCTCTGAACGAATGGTCTCACGGACCACCTCTTCAGAATGACTGGTCTGACGGACCACCTCCTCAGAATGGTTGGACTCGTGGACCACCTCTTCCATTCGATCCTCTTGAGAAGACCTCTCCATCTGGACCTCCATGTCCAGCGGTGCCCCTTGGGACGTCCCAGCAGTTGTCGCCAAGACATCTAGGACCACTTCCTCAGTGGTCCTAGGAGAACCTTCCATTAGCAGAATTCCTTCTATCGGGGATTCTTTTGCCGCTAATACAATTGATGGCGAACATTTTTCATGAGCAGTCAATTGACCTCTTTCCGGGTCTGACGTCAAATCAAGGCTAAAAGAGAAAAGAAGAGGTTAATCATTTTAAAACCAAAATTATAAAGGTATAATCGAAGAACTTACTCGATTTCGAAGCTGCTTTCGTTAAGAAGCGACATAAAGTCCTCATTAACAGTAAAAGTGGGTCCTCTCCTTTGCTTTGACAAAGAAGGAACTAAGGCCAGGGAGGTCCTTGGCCTTGGAACCCTCTGAAGAGGGACCTCCTCTTCTGATTCTTCTAATGATCCTTCACCCTGGACCACCCCAACCAAGAAAGTTGATATAGAAGATGGAAGTCTTAACTTTTGTTTTCAATACCTCTCGGGTGGAAGATCTTGGAAGAGTGGGAACTGAGGCAAGAGGTCTTGGAGAATCTAAGGTTGAAGCAGGTGTGGGTTTTGTCTTCTTTGGTGCAACAGGAGGTCTGGAAGTAATCCTTTGCCAAAGAAGGAGAAGAGCTCGCACCGACATTTGAGATGGACCGTTTCTTTGATATCGCCTGTCCAGAAACATAAAAATTAGACATAAGAAGTGAATTTGATTATGTCTAATTAATTTCTATGAATACTTACCACTGTGCGATCTTTCCTAAGTGACAAAGTCGCCCCAATCAAGCTTGAGGGCTGCTCCTCTAAACCGATTGGTTCCTTTTCTAGAACCCGATCCTTTAACAGGACCGAAGACCTAGCTAGGACCTCATCATTTGAGAGAGCTACAATACAATAAAAAGTTACTTTACTTTAGCTATGAAATTCAATTCAAGTAAAAAGATTAGTAAAATGTTACCATTTTCAGGGACATCACAATTGCAAGATAATATTTCTCTCTTCTGAAGAGGAAAGATCTTGTTCTTGAGGAAGTTGTGAACGATCTTTCGTCCAGATAGACCTCCTTCAACCAGGTTGCTGATCACCAGGACCACTCTCTTCTCATCCTCTGAGAGCTTAATTTCCTTGTCAGCAGCTCGGTTCTTAGTGGACCCCTCTGGTGGTGCATTACGATTGTAAGTAATTCTACTTTCTTTCGAAACTTTGGAATAAAACCATTCCTTACTCCATGACTGGTTGGCATCTTTGGTAGCCAAGAAAGGAACACCCTCTTACTGGCGTCTTGAAATTTAAAATAAAAAAGCCCAAAGCACGAAAGATCTTTCTTGTTGCGGATAATTTAGTAGCAAAACCTAAACAAACGCAAACTAGGGGCTATCCCTAAAAACGCCTCAAATATGTGGGCAAAAACACTAAGTACCAGAATTGAATTTGGTACAAGGTAAACCAATTCAATTCCATAGTGATTAAGAACTTCGATCAGAAAATCATTCTTAGGCAAACGGAGGCCTGCCCGGAGGTAAGGCACGAAAAGTACCATGAAACCGACCGAAGGGTTTGGTTCAGTCTCCCTCCCCGGTGCACGCGCACTCGATGAGAGCCTTCTCTGGTAGATGTCCGTCTTGCTACAGTCCTTGGAGTTCCTCTGCTGTCAGCATCGATGGTTTCCATCCTGCCATTGTCTTGATTCAATGGCGGAATGTAGGTTCCTTCTTTTCGAAGGTTCGTGGAGCACGAAAGGTACACGGTGAAAAGAAAAGTGAAAAGCAACTAGAGTGAAAACGTGCCTGAGGAGAGGTAAAAGATTCGTATATATACCCTTGGTGTATTTAAAACCCACTACCTCAAGGATGTAACAATTGCACCTCGATTGGTGGTGACATGACACGTCACATTCGGTCAAGGAGGTTGTTCCGCGCGTCAGAGATGTGTAAGGAAAAGTAGTTAGAAAGTTGTTTTCTTTTTCAAAAGTTATCCCCATCTCATATCCAAAGACATAAAAGTTACCTTGACACATGTTTCAAGAGAAGATCACCTGATCATCAGGATTTTCCTTTCATCAACAGAATGAATTGACTTCTTGAAAACCTTGGAAACATAAAATCTAGAGATTATAACATCAAGATTTTCAAAAACTCAAATTTATTCTGTAAAATCTGTCTTCTTCATGATCTCTACTATCATGATACACCATCTATTCAAATTAAAGAAGTTTGAGAATAAGTGGTCTACGATAAAGTGAGAACAAGAAAAGATAGAGAGTTTCCAAAGGGATGTTTCTTCTTCTTACCTTTTTGGAGATTATTTACAAACCAGTAATTTACGGTGGGATTAAATAAACCAAGTGGAAGTTTAACAGATAAGATTTTATTAGAGTTTGTTCCTAATAAATCAATGAAGACCAAAACATATTTGCCCCTTCGGGAATTGCTTTCATAAATATGATTAATGCTGATGCTTCTTAAAGGAAATAGTTATTTACAACTCAAGTAAAACTATCTTCTTGACCAAATCCAATTCTAGTTAAAAACCTCTTCAAGTAAGTTATTTTCACTTGAAGTTGAGGGGCTAGCTAACGAGGATTATTGACCAGTCAATTATCTAAGTATATCTTTATTCGCTTATTAATAAATAAGCACGGTTTCTTGAGCCCAAGTTAACTTTCTAGGCCTGAGATCAATTAAGCATTCAGAACGTGGGCCTAAAGATCTTCTCTTTGACTGTCCCCGAAACTCCCTCCAGAGGCCCAATAGGACCTCTTCCCTGCAGAGGAGGTCCTAGAGGGTGGTTACCCATGTGTGATTAATAACAGTTGCACGTGGAGATATCAGCTATAACAGTCATCACAAAGGGACGCGACGATTGGCATGAAGAGACGCAACCCTTGGCGTGAAGAGGCACCATCGTAGTTAACTGCTGACTCTTGTAAAACTATAAATAGCCTGGCCTATGTGCCCTTGTAACATAGATTCACATCTAAGCCCTACTCCACGTGTATTCACATCCACTTTCCCTATAATAAGAGCATACTCTTTGCAATACACATTCACCATTTCAAGTCCCTTGACGAACAGATAGCAATCTCCATTTTCCTTCGTTATATTCTTGTTTGTCTATTTTGTGACGAGAGTCCCAGACGTCGACAGTGTGCATTGGTGGAATTGTGTGATTAGGAATGATAAACTGTGTGACCTTAGTTAGAAATTGGAGGTCTTGCCTTGGTCAATTAAGGACTTAACTTTATGCGCCATTGAACTGAGCCTTCCGTACAACCACATGCCTGGTATGGGACGGGCCTAACTTAGTAAGTTACGGAGTCTTGACATTGGTTACTCATGTAGTAGGTTAAATTGTGTGAAAGGGTGGAGGTGCACTACTAGGTAGTCGCACCGCGGGACGGTTCGCCGCTTCCCTGTCCAACGGTGTGTGTTATGCCAAAGCACTGTGTTAGGGTTGGTATGACGACAAAGCACACTGAGAGTGTCAATGCTTGAGATGAAGTTTCTGAAAGGTTTTGTTGTGATCAGCTCTGATCCAGTTGATTGCATCTTGTGGGTAAAGTGTACAAACTCTGCAAAATGTTAAATCAATCTATTCGAATAGCCGCGTCCGCGGTCATGGACATGCTCGGGGATTTCACACGAGGGGTAGATTTTCATAAAAACCTTGGGAAGGGAGTCGTGTGATCTAAGTTATATGGTTGTGTGAATAACTTGATTAGGTTGTGTGTCTTTGTGAAAACAACTGATAAAATTAATATTATCTATTTGTTTTGAATTTTGCTTTCAATCTATTATTCATATTCAAATTACAAATGTTGTATTTCTGCAAAAGAACCACAAAAGCCATTCCTTTCGAATAAGCCATCATGTATAAATTGCATTCTGTGATATGACTTGCGAGTACGGTTGTGTACTCATGCTTGCTATAATCAATCAACAAAAGTGGAGGAATCGTCAGTCAGCAAGGTCTACTTCAAGGATCATGGAGAACTAGGTCGCGCTACCCCAGACGATTGTCTGTGGGCATATGGATGGGCTTCACTGAAGTCATTCCGTTACGTTCTGCTGTAGTTTCATTGAGCTATTCGCCTTCTGAGGCATTAATTGTAAGCTTTGACCTTAAGATCTTTACTCGATATTTATTGTTATTTATTTATTTATTAGTCATCTTTGTATATGAAAATGATATTTCACCGATGTTGCCCTTTGTGTGCACTAAGCGTGATCTGGACTAGTCGCGGTATACATAGAGGTCGAATTGTATTTTTGGGTCCCGACAAAACGTCAAGGCGTCTCTTAGTTTGGAGAAACTGCCACCACTTCATGTGCTATATAAAGGCCAAAGTCAGCAGACATGGGGGAGAGGATCAGGAGGAGATATTAGGCATAATTCTTCTTCTTCTTCTTGATTATAAACCATGTAGTATGGTTGAGAATAACAAGAACACATGAGTATGGTTGTTATTCTCTCCGGAGAAGGTCTGAACCTGTTTAAATCCTTGTGCCATTCTTTGCGCGGTTCTAATTCTAGGAGACCCCCGAATATTCATTCGTAAGATTGATACTAAATCATCGACAGATGAGTTTAGAGGAAGATTACAACTTGGTTGGTGGCGGAGAGAAAGAGCTCAGGAGCAGTTGAAGCAAATGGAGAAAGTAAAAACCCTAAGTCACGCCCGCAATAGATTTTTATAGCCGCGGGTTTGAGTTAAAGATCGTGGAAACTCAACAGTTGTCACCCTTTCGGGAACCACTCCAACGGACATATCTGTGAGAGTCGATTGGTATTCTTTAATCTATCCGTTCAAGAAAAGCGGTTCTACCTTTTCAACTCAAGTAAAATTAATTACCTCCTTGACCAAGTCAATTTCTGGTCAAATGGCATATCAGTCGGAAAGACTCTGCCTCCGACCACTATTCTATGACCTCCTTTCTAAGTAAGTTATTTTCACTTGAAGTTAGGGGGGCTAGATGATGAGAATCTAATAATCCTCAATTAATTAAAATTTTTATCTGTAATTGTAATTATAGATAGCAATATCCTCGTGATAGTCTTAAGTATACCCTTTATCATGAATAAGGGAAAAACTTAAGATGATTGATTGTAAACCATCCTACGACCACCCTGTATGGTCGTGAGATGTTCTACGAGCATCTGGTGATAGTAAGCCTTTCTACGACCATCTCATGGTTGTGAGACTTTCTACGACCACCTCATAATCGTAAGCTTTTCTACGACCAGGTCGATTACGATTGCCCTATAATCGTAAAAGCCTATAGACATGTGGGTCCAATTGACCAGATAATCTTATACGTTGTGTTTAAGACACAGAACAGTTAGCATACACTGTTATCCTTCAGGATAACTGCATGTATTACGCCTCTATCTCTGATGATAACTGCCAAGTGATGTGGGGTGCTATCTCTTTGACAATAACTTTCATCAACGTGCACATTTTATTAAGCGTTGAGACGCCTCTTTGTCTAGAGTAACTGTCACCCCCTTCATGCGCTATATAAAGACTAAAGTCAGCGAACAGAGGAGAGATGGATCGGATATTACAGCAAGAAAACAAAGCATTAGTTCTAGTGATCTCTTTCCCGATTGTAAACAGCATAGTCAATACAACAACACAGGAGTATGGTTGTTATTCTCTCTGGAGAAGGCATGAACCTGTCTAAATCCATGTGTCTTTCTCTGTGTGGTTCTAATTCTAGAAAATCCCTAAACATTCATTTATAAGATCGATTGTAAATCATCGACAGTCGACTTATATTAAGTATATGGTCTAATTTTAAATTTAGCATAGGACCGCTAAAATGTGAGGCCTGACCCATGAGCCCATAGCCTCCTACTGAATTAAGCAATTTTACTAGGTGCACATGCTATGTACGAGAGATTAGAGGCGTTGCTACGAGAGGATTTTTTTTATAATATTTTTTAAAACAAAATTACAAAAATATATAATCGCAAAAAAATTACGAAATGAGTTCACATGCGCCATTGAAATGGCGGCGAGAACCTCTCGCCATTTCAGCTGGCGATAGGGACCTGACCGCTCTGTCGCCGATCCAACTACCTATCGCCCGGTTGAAATAGCGATAGGTTTACATCGCTAGTTGAAATGGCGGCGAGTTCTCTCAGCGCAAAGTGGACTTGCAAATTAGGGTTGGAGATGAACACATCGCCATTTCAACAGCGCAACAGCTGCTCGCCGATTAAATGGAGAGCGAGACCTATCGCCATTTGAAATGGCGATAGGTAGATGAGCCGGCGGCGAGGCGGTCGGGGTCCCTATCGCCGATTGAAATGGCGACAACTCATTTACGTAATTTTTAGAACAATATATTTTTTTTAATTTTATTTTAAAAAAATATTATTTAAAAAAATTTCACTACGAGAGTACACGATCTGTGCACCAGAAATTGGGAGTAGCAGGCGTCGCAGCAAAACTCAAAATTGCCTACTTTTGCTATGTACACCCGAGGAAGCTACCAGATTGTACCTGCTTCAGTGTTTCGTGTCACTTCGTGTACAGAAAAGTGTACCATGGATTTTCGCAAGCCCTTGCTAGGTACACACGGAATCGTACCAGGAGTTTTAGTAGCCTCAACTCGGCGATTTCACTCTGTTCCGCAACTTGACTCCAACTCGGCACCAACCCATGTCGACCCGTGCTCTACCCCGGCGCCAACCCACGTCGACCCGTGCTCTACCCCAGCGATTATTCTAGGGTTTGGAGAAGACTGTTCCAGTCTACTCGCACAGTTAGGCTTCGTGAGAAGCATTTGGATAAGATTTCCAGTCTTACGCGTTGAGATTAGTCCTATGAACTTTCAAGACACAAGATTTGTTGATGAAGACTTATTTGGAAGAGATTTTGATATTTCGGCTATAGGAGCGAATTCGTCTCAAGGTGAAGATTTTTGAAGTATGGTCCGATTTTGTCATCGTGTTTGTGTTGCACGTGGCATATGCGCCGACAAGCGCCAGACGTGGTGTCGAGTGGCGCAATCGACTCTAACTCGGTTTCCTTCTCCGTCAGACTCTTATTTCCTAGCCTATATATGTACCTGGTTGCACAATTGAAATACGTCGAAGTTTCTTGTGTTTTCAATTATCCTTATATAGTGAAATTCGTGTTTGTGCGTCTGTTGTTTTTCCCACAAGGATTTTCACGTAAAAATATGCCTCCTATTCTTTTGGTCATGCTATTTTGTCGTGCATTTTATAACACCGACTCCAATGAAAATAAATTCTCTGGAGGAGTGCTTCCATGAGGCCTCTTCCCAGCACCGTTCGATCCTCTCATTCTCTTCATCTCTTTCCTCTCTCTCCCCTCCATCGGACGGTGCTGGGGAGGAATTTATTCCGACTCCAATCCAGTCCATGGCCGATGGCCCTGAAAACCCAGGACGCACTCCAACTTGGTGTGGACTGTGAACATCGCGCACGGCCACGGGCTAGCTAGAAGTAACCGTGTCACGGTCGTGGCACCGAAAAAAATGCGTACGCCTTCGGGGGCCTTCCACTTCTGCCCACCCGCTTGCCTCTCGCGGGGAAAAATCATCGACGCCTCGTGCGCGTTGGATCCCTCACCGTGCAGGAGACGATGATCCTTGTCAGTTGCTACGGAAGAAGCGCATAGCGGAGATACATTAGGCCTTATCTGAACCATCCAATCGCCAGAGAATGGCTTAGATCAAAAGTATACATTACCGATGCTACAGTACTGAACCGTAAAATGGCTATAGTGTTTTTACACAGTAAACAACATTATTTTAACAATATTTTTGCTACAGTATATTCTCAGTGCAGCCGGCAGACGGCCTGCACATCGTACGGCTTCTCAGTACTGTTGCTACGGGTATACCGCTTGCTCACCAAATAAACTATGTAACGACCATTGCTAAAATGATTTGCTGCAAAAATGGGGCAGGTCTACTGTTACCAAGATGGCAAACATGTGATACATTTGTGGAAATCAAATCATCACGTGCATTAGTGCATCCCTCCGGCAGCACGCTTCTCTGCAGCCAATACAAGATAATTTGCGCCAGGACCAAGAAACAGCTTTATCGGCGGTAGTTCTCAGTACCGCTTATTTCATAGATCATGACAATATCGGTGTATTCCTACACAAGGGATACGCATATATGAAAGCAAAACTGCGCAGCTTGGCCCAGGTTCTCAGTAGGGTAGCAATAGCTACTGACTACTGTACACAAATACGGACCATCAGCATCGCTATATATCGCCATTCGACGACGATGATGCAGATTGGTCGAAAGAGTTCGCCACATGATGGCTGGGGCCCGTTGGCAGTGGTGGCCTGTTTGCCAGCCTATCGGCCTCTCTGGCTTCATCGATGTCCTTCTGGCTTAGGAAGCTTGGCTGGTTGGTTGATGACAGCAGCCTCGCCCACATCCTGTCAGTAATCTTAACCTTGTTCCGTGTGGATGTCACCCTCTGCAATCAAAAGAAAGTTTAGCGTTGTGTTAAAATAGTGTTTAGCATGATAGTAGACAAATGCAGGGGAACTCTTTTAAATGGTTCTATCTGTTAGCGGCTTCACTTTGTCCTTCAGGCAGCACACATCAGCTATTGCGAGAACCGAAAACAATGGAAACATAGGGTGCAACTGAACTACCCATCAGATGTTACGCATGTTCAACAAGAACAAAATTGTCCTATTGTCCATGTCAATAAATAAGACCACTTGAAGTTACTCACATAGAAAGGAATATAGGTATGTCTGCCATTGACCATTCCAACAGTGAAGCTATACCCCGCCATTGCACCATGAATGGCACTGTGAGCCAGCAGTGTGCAGTAGACATTGTCTGATGCATTGCTTGGAATAGCTCGAATCATGTAGGTAGGATCTGCCAATGTAGATATAATATTGTTAACCTAGTGCTAAACAGATCAATAAGTTGTTTTACAACCTTGTCCTTTGTGAAGCAAACATAATTAGTCAACATGTTACCTATGTATTTAATAGTCATCTCCATCTTTTTGCTCTTGAAGTAATCCTACAATGGATTAGTGCAATAAGTAAAAATGATTACGCCTTGAAACATTCAAGCAAGCAACACGTATGGCAATATGGCATCATAGTTTCCTACTAAACTATGAGACAGTAAATACCAATTATTACGACATGGTCAGTGGCAAGAAAATGTTGGTATGTACCTTAATCTTGTGAGTCAACCAAAGACCAATATCAAGAAGCAGCTTATTTCCAGATGCATCTTGCTGATCCGAAAGTGGCTATACTTTTGGCAATAATATCCTGTCCTGCTCCTTCAGCAACAACAATAACCATGTGCTTGTTCTCTTTCAGTCTCCTTTCTATATATTGAAGCAATCCACCTTCTCCATCCATATAAAATGGAGATTCTGGAATTAAGCAGCAATCCTGTGGAAATTGAAATAAATCCAAAGAACAAATTGTTAGATATGTAGATAGTGTATGGTGTTCTTTGCATAATTGTAAACCACATACATGTTATATATTGGTCTCTTGCCCATTGAAATACATACAAGTCTCATTCCAATATGGTATCGAGCAAGGCTAGGATTAGGGTTTTATTATTGCCGTTGCATGCTTGCTTGTTGCGCCGCAAACACCGCCTACGTGTCCTCATGCAGAGCGAGAGGAAGCTCTGTTCTTCCTCTGCTCTGTTCTTCACTCGTTCTTCGTCGCTCTGCTTCCGCCGCTAGAGTCGCCATATCCGCGCCGTTCAAGCATGATCTCGCCGGATCCATTCTTACGAGGCCTCTTATTCTCCGTCGAGCTGCGCCACTCGAGAGTGCTTCTTCTTCCTCCGTGCCACCGGCTCTCGAACCACCGGATCCGTCGGTCTGAGTCGATCCTACTGTGTGGTGTGTCGCCGAGTGCTTCTCCTTTCTCTTCGCGCCGCTTAAGCTCTCAGCCACCGGATCCGTCGGTCCCAAAATCGATCCGGGATCCATCTTCGGTCGCGAGTTCGCCGCCGGAGTGCCTCTTCTTCCCGTCTGCAGCTGCCTTGCCCGCAGAAGTCTTCCTCGCGCCAGCGTTACGCGTCGCGATCACGCCCCCACGCCTTGGCGAAAACACCCGAGCATAGCGCTTCTCGTGACTCTGCCAAAGCACAGAAGCGGCTCTGTTTGTTTTGCTTGGTATACTTCTTGTTTTTTGCCGGTGGGCGGCTCAACCGTCTCCCGACTCGTCTTCTCTGTCATCTTCTCACGATCGCTTCGCGGCGCTCCTCGCCATCCGCTCCCGATTCGGTTTGGCGGGGCGAACTTCAAGGAGTGGTAACATTCGCTGATTCACCTCAACGACCCGCGTCTCTGGGGTCATCTCCTTTGTTGAACACCTGTCGCCTCGCCTACACCACGATCCACCTACTCTTCTTCTGCGGTGCGGCTCGGGCGGCTCGAGGCCACCAATCTTTGCCTTTGGAAGAGGCCTGGCTCTACCGTCGAGTTGCGCCTCTGGCGATGGCGGGATCTCGAGGCTCTTGCTCTGCCATCTGGTGGGTAGCATGCACGTGACCATCTCCATAGATGTGGCGGAGCTACCGGCGACCACGGCTTATGTGGGGCGCCTCGAGCTCGCTACCGGTAGGCGAGTGATGCTATTTATCTCTCGATCGTGCCGCGTTCTCTTGACTCTCAATGCCACCGTGGATGACTTCTACCAGCAGCTATCTAAGGTGTGGCATCAACTTGACTCTCTGGGGATTGCTACAAGCGGAGGAGGGACCAGGGTCGTCGGGGTGGACATCCCAGAAAGTCTCTGGGCTCCTCGCTCGAGGCCGCACTTCTCGCCAGGGCTCCTCCGGTGATGCCACACAGCAGCTCCTCTCACTACTTCAGCGCCTCGTTGTCGGCACGTCCTCAGACCCTTTGGGTTCTGCTCGTCTGGCTCTTACTACTCAGCAGTCTTCCTCGCCTCCGCCTCCTCACTCATCAGGTATGTTGTCTCCGTGGATCTTGGACTCTGGCGCTTCTTTTCACATGACACCAAATTCTACCCTTTCATACATGCGATCCACGAAATTTCTTTTTTTTATTGAATTGCAGATGGTACCTCTTCCTATTGCGGGCGAGGCACCCTTTCGCCGTCTTTTCATGTTGCTCTGATCTCTCATGTTCCTCACCTTACTATGCAACTTATGTCGGCTGGTCAGATCACTGATCACGATTGTCGTGTTGTTCTTGAGTCTGACTCTTGTGTTTAGGACCATCACACGGGGACTCTGGTTGGTACTGGCCCTCGGCGTCATGATTCGCAGCGTCTTTGGGAGCTCGACTGACTTCATCTTCCTTCCACTATCTCCACCAGCCAGTCAGCCACTATCACTACATCTGGTCTTGCCGCGTCCTCCACTACCTCATTCGCTCAGTAGCACCATCGTCTCGGTCATCTCTGTGACTCGCGTCTATCGTCTTTAGTCGGTCGTGATGTTCTTGGGTCTATTTCTAGGGACACACCTCTTTACATTGTATGGGTTGCAAGCACGGCAAGCGTACATGACCCTATCCCTCTAGTGATTCTATTTCTACTTGTCCTTCTGATCTTGTTCACTCTAATGTTTGAGTTCCGGCTCCCTTCGTTTCGAAAGGGGTCATCGATACTATGTGATCTTTATTGATGATTATTCTCGTCATACTTGAATCTACTTCATATCCTCTCACAGTTAGGTTTTCTCTATTTACGAGATGTTTGCCACCATGGTTCGCACTCAGTTTGATTGACCATTACGTGTGTTTCGTCTGAAACTCTGTTTGGTGAGTGTCGTTCTGCTTGCTTTGCGTCGTTTTCTCGTGGCGAGGCACTCTTCCAGTACTAAATCTGGTGCTCACGCTCAAATTGTGTCTCTGGCGTAAACATTGTCATTGCTCGAGACGCTTTCATGCTTCTCATGCTTGCCTCTTATGTTTCCCCTCACTTTTGGGCTGAGACTATTTCCACTGCTGCTTTTCTCATCAACATGTAGCCTTTCCACTGCTCTTCAGGGTTTTACTCCTGTCGAACGTCTCTTTGGTCAAGCTCCAAAGTAGTCACCTTCTTGATTTCGATTGTGTCTTTCGTCCTTCTTCCACCTCGTGGCGCTTAAAGTGGCTTTCGGTCATTTGAGTGTTTTCCTTGACTATAGTCTTGAGCATAAGGGTTATCGTTGCTATGACCCTGTTGCTCGTAGGATGAGGATTTCTCGAGATGTCACTTTTGACGAGTCCCAATCTTACTACCCTCGTTCCCCCACTGTCAGCCCAGATTCTCTTGCTAAGTCGATATCTTTTACGATTTTCGACTCTCGGTTTTCCGCCTTTGTTTCACCTCATCATCCATCTTTTTTGCCTCCCTCTCCTCCGGCTCCACCTCTTCCTCCTCCGCCGGAGTTTCCTTCCCGCTCTGTTATTGAGATTCCACCTTTTCCCTCCTACTCTCTAGTCCTCGGTCTACTCTTTCCCTGTTGAGTCTCCGTCTTTGCTAGGCCACATCCTAATTATCCTTCTCCGTCCTTCTTGGGTCCCGCTCCATATCTCCCGAATCGATCTTTGTGATCATCACTGCTTTGTCGAAGCCACTTTGAGTGCTTTCTGACTTTGCGACCCTTTGCTCTTTCTAAGCCTCGACCTCTGGTGAAATTTCTTTGCTTACTGAATGGCACTCGCGATGTCTAAGGAGATTCTTTGCTTTGGAGCATCTTGGCATTTGGGATCTCGGTGAAAAGCATCTAGGCCCCTAAAAATTGTATCTAGGCCCTAAAAATTGTTTTGGTAATTAATGACAATATGTGATTATGGGATTAACAAGTTTATTGAGTATTTACGAGGTTAAGTCCCATTGGTGAATGTGTTAGCAAGGATGCATGCCAAAGGAGAATATGAAGATCCACAAGACTCAAAGGCAGTACAAATAGTCTAGGTTCCTCTTTTTCCATTTCTGGGTCTTAGAAGTTTGGTTGGAAGATCGGATTATAGGTTAAATGCTTGTACTATTAAGAGGATCAAAGCTAGTAGCTTGACACATGTTCTTGTGGCATATGGATCAATTTAGGATCATGCATGCATTTGAATTTGAAATTTAAATTGATTTGAATGGTTTTAGAACTTGTCCATGTCGATTCGTCTGCGTCAGTGGTATCGGTCGTCTTAGGGATCGATCGTTCAATTTTGTGTGGCGGTTAAATAAAACCGATGTATTTGCCGTCGACTTAAACCTTCTCATAGAAATCGGTTAAATCTGGTAGTGCCTATGATCGTCTGCCGCCGTGCTACGATCGTCTTAGTTTTGCGATCGTTCGATTTTTATGAGCAGTTCAATAAAAAGCGAACAAGTGTAAAATCTGCTCAAAAACTCCTCTGGAAATCGGACGTTCGTTTTTGGGAGCAGTGTCTGGCTACGGTCATTAGATTTTGTATCTTGGGTTCAATTTTCGAGAACCATTGCAAATCTTGGCGATTCGCGAAACCCTCGATCGGTCGTCTGGATTCGTATAATCGTCCTGGAAATCGGACGTCTGCGACTTTACTGTGATGCGTTCATTGGGCGTTCAACGGCTAGTAAATCTATTTTTAGTATCTGCTGTGTAGTTGGCATCGCGTTGACTGAGTAATGATGCAATCAGCTCCTTTACTCGCTGATCGTTCGATTTTCCACGAAAGTTGAAATTAGTCTCCAACGGTCTCTTTTTGTTGGTGTGGGCTTTATATACCCCAACCGCTCTCTGAACACTGAGGACACACTTCATTGAACATCCATAGAGCCTTGTGAGCCTTGTGCACTCACTCAACACTCAAAACCTCTTATGCATTTATTGTGAGTTGGTTGAGATTCATTCAAGTGCATTCATACTCCTAGTTGATCCATTTGCACTTGAGTCTTAGTCAAGTGAAGACCGGTGATCTTTTACTCTTGGAGTGTTGCCGCGCTCCTAGGCGGCTTAGCGGAGAAACACGGTGATCTTTTCAAGAAGATTGTGAAGAGGCGGTGCAAGATTGTGAGTGGTTTGGTGTTAGCCATCTCGAAGCGGAGGAAGAACAACCATAATGTCGAGGAAGGCTTAATCCGTGGAGGCGGCTTGAGGTGTCAAGCTTCCTCAGCGTGGACTAGTGAAGGCAAGCAAGTCTTGATACCACAGGAAAAAACATCATCGTGTTCTTGTGGTTACTTCTAGTCTTTACTCTTCGCATTTATATTTCTAGCTTGTTTATTGTGATTAAATTGCATAGCTAGAAGTATAACTTGTTTAGAACTAAGTTATTATTTCGATAAAATTGTTAAATTGTTAAAAGTTTAAAACCTCCTATTACCCCCTCTAGTGGGTTATCCTTGATCCTACAAGTGGTATCGAGCTTGGTCTCTCATTGATTTAGACTTAACAGTCTAAGAGAAAAGGATGGCTAGTGAGGGAATTGCTATAGGAAAGGCTCCTTTCTTTGATGGCTCAAATTATGCTTATTGGAAAATTAAAATGTCAATTTATTTAAAGGCCATGAGTCAGAAGATTTGGAAAATCGTAAATGAGGTTACGTTATGCCTCTTAATCCACTACTCCCCACGGAGCAAGAGGAGCGTAATGCTCATTTAGATGCCCAAACTATGAATGCTCTATTTGGCGCTTTGAGCGCGGATGAGTTCAATAGAGTGAGCAACTTGGAAGCGCTCATGAAATTTGGACCACCTCTCGAAATCCATGAGGAACATCCACGGTCAAAGAAGCCAAATTGCATAAACTTCGGATTAAATATGAGACATTCATAATGTTGCCTAATGAAAACATCAATGAGATGTATTCAAGACTCAACAACATTGTGAATAAGCTCAAAGGCCTTGGGACTAACCTTCTTGATGTTGACATTGTTACTTAAGATGCTTAGGGCTCTTAGGATAAGTATGAGGCGTTGGTGACATTATTTCTCAACTCACTTTGAGTTGCCAAGGATGACACCAGCGGGGCTTTTGGGCAACCTCATCACAAATAAGTTGTTCAAGAAGGACAAGGAAGAGCTATTGGAGACATCTTCCTCAAAGAAGAAGATTACCGCTTTCCAAGCCAAAGCGGAATCAAGTGATGATGAGGATAAAGAAGATGAATCCGATGAGGAATATGCACTCCTTGTGAGAAGAATGAAGAAGTTCATGAAGAAAGCCTATAGAAGCTATAACCCGACAAGTTCAAGAAGGGCAATCCTCAAATGACAAGAAGCGTTATAGCAACATCGATGCTATAATTGTGAAGAAGAAGGGCACATTGCTTCTCGGTGTCCCGAGAAAAAGAATGACAAGGACAAGTCATTTAAGAAGAAAGAATATAATGGCAAGAAGAAGCTTTACAAGGATGGCAAGAATGAAGCCCACATTGGAGAATGGGATTCTAATGATGAGTCAAGCGACTCCGACTCCGATGAGAATGAGTCCCACAAGAAAAGGGGACTAGTTGGCATTGCTATCAAAGAAGCTCCTTCGCTATTCTCCACTCCTACATGTCTCATGGCGAAAGGAGATAAGGTAAAATCCATTGATAACAATGAACCTACTTATGATGATTTAGTAGAAATGCTTGATGAGCTAAATGAATATCTTGGAAAGAAAAATCAAAATATAAGATCTTAAGTAGAGAATTTATTTCTCTAAAAGATTCTTATGAAGGGCTAAAGGAAGCTCATGATTTGCTTACCCAAGAATATTCAAGCAAGTCTTGTTCTAGCATAGGAATTACATGTGATATTATTGATGATGTGCCTAGTGTAGAAATTGCTAAAACTAGTGTATCTATTTCATGTAATGATCCTATTGCTTTGCCATGTTGCTCTATTATTAATGATAATCATAATATTGTTGAGCACAATGATGCTAAGCTTATTGTTGAAAACAATGAGCTAAAGGAACAAGTAATCAAGCTAAGTAAGAGCTTGGAAAGATGCTTCAAGGGTAAGGCTACTCTTGACAAACTTTTGAGTGAGCAAAGGTGCTCATTCAATAAGGAAGGTCTTGGGTATGTGCCTAAGAAAGGTAAGAAGCCGGCAAACAAGCCCACAAGATTTGTAAGGCAAAATGGTAAGTATTGCCATAATTGCCGGGAAGTAGGACATGTGCAACAAAATTGTCCTAAGGATAAGATTCCATCTATTGGTATTTATGATTCATGCTATATGCTTAGAAAATCTAAAGATGGTAAAGTAATTGCTCATTTTGTTGGCACTTCAATTATGGACGCTAAAAAGAATGCTATTTGGGTGCCTAAATCCTTGGTTACTAACCTCCAAGGACCCAAACAAATTTGGGTACCTAAAAGAACTTAACTCTTGTTTTGTAGGTGAACTATAAGACCGGTGGAAAACATTGGATGCTTGATAGTGGGTGCACTCAACACATGACCGGTGATAGAAAAATGTTCACCACATTCGAGAATGGAAAAGGAGTAGACAAGATCACTTTCGCGATAATAGTAAAGGAAAGGTATTAGGTTTGGGTAAAATTGCTATCTCAAATGACCTTTCCATTTCTAATGTTTCTCTAGTAGAATCATTAAACTTTAACTTACTATCCGTTGCTCAAATTTGTGATCTTGGACTAATTTGTTCATTCTCAAGTGAAGGTGTAACCATAACTAATGCCAATGATAGCTCTTTAGTTTTCAAAGGCTTTAGACTTGGAAATATTTATTTGGTTGACTTTAGTTCAAGTGAATCGTGTTTAAAAACTTGTTTAATGGCAAAAACCTCATTGGGTTGGCTTTGGCATAGAAGGCTAGCTCATGTTGGAATGATTCAACTTAAAAAGCTTTTCAAACATGATTTAGTTATTGGCTTGAAAGATGTGAAGTTTGAGAAAAATAGACTTTTTAGTGCTTGTCAAGCTAGGTAAGCAAGTCGCTAATTCTCATCCTCCAAAAGTATCATGTCAACTTCTAGACCATTGGAACTCTTACATATGGATTTGTTTGGGCCAACAACCTATAAGAGCATCGGGGTAATAGCTATTGTTTAGTCATTGTGGATGATTACTCTAGATATACATGGGTATTCTTCCTAGATGATAAAAGTGAAACCTCCGGATTTTCAAAAGATTTGCAAAAGGGCTCAAAATGAATTTGATTTCAAAATAAAGAAAATCAGTAGTGATAATGGTACCGAAGTTCAAGAATACTAAAGTTGAAGACTTTTGTGATGAACTTGGTATAAAGCATGAACTTTCCACAACCTACACTCCGGAGCAAAATGGAGTAGTAGAAAGGAAAAATCGTACATTAATTGAAATGGCTAGGACAATGCTTGATGAATATAATACTTAGATAGTTTTTGGGCGGAAGCTATTAACACCGCTTGTCATGCCATAAATCGTCTTTATTTGCATCGCTTTTGAAAAAGACTTCCTATGAGCTTATTGTAGGAAGAAAACCAACATCTCTTACTTTCGAGTATTTGGTTGCAAGTGTTACATTTTAAAGAAGGGTGTTCGTCTTTCAAAATTTGATAGTCGTTGCGATGTTGGTTTCTTGCTTGGTTATTCTTCAAATAGCAAAGCTTATCGTGTCTTCAACAAAAACTCGGTTTAGTTGAAGAAAGGCACGATGTGCAATTTGATGAAACTAATGGCTCTCAAGAAGAGCATGAGAATTTGGATGATGTAGGAAATGAAGCCTTGAGGAAAGCAATGGAGCATATGCAAATAGGTGATATCAAGCGAAGATGATCCATCATCTTCCACTCAAGTTGAGGCTCCAACCTCTTCCACTAATCAAATACAAATTATTGAAGAGGGCGACAAAGAAGATGATCAACCATCCAACCTACCACCAAGAATTCACAATGCAATTGCGAAGGATCATCCAATAGACCAAATATTGGGTGGCGTAAGTAAGGTGTCCAAACTTCGCTCTCGTATTGCTTCTTTTTGTGAACATTACTCTTTTGTCTCTTCTATTGAGCCAAAGCATGTAGAAGATGCACTTGAAGATCCTGGATTGGGTGAATGCTATGCATGAAGAACTCAATAACTTCACCCTAATGAAGTTTGGACATTGGTGGATCGACCCAAGGAACACAATGTTATTGGAACTAAATGGGTCTTTAGGAACAAACAAGATGAAAATGGTTTGGTTGTTGAAACAAAGCAAGATTGGTCACTCAAGGTTTTCACAAGTTGAAGGTTTGGATTTTGGTGAAACTTTTGCTCCGTAGCTAGACTTGAGTCAATTCGGATATTACTTGCTTTTGCATCATGCTTTGATATTAAATTATTTCAAATGGATGTTAAAAGTGCATTCTTAAATGGTAAAATATCCGAACTTGTCTTTGTTGAACAACCTCCGGTTTTGAAGATCCTAAAATCCAAATCATGTCTATAAACTCTCCAAGGCGCTATGGTCTTAAACAAGCTCCTAGAGCATGGTATGAACGCCTTTAGAGATTTTCTAGTCTCAAAAGGATTCAAAATCGGAAAATTGATTCAACTTTATTTACTAAAGTTTTAGAGGATGATTTCTTTGTATGTCAAATTTATGTTGATGATATCATATTTGGTTCTACTAATCAAGATTTTTGCGAAGAATTTGGTGATATGATGTCTAGGGAATTTGAAATGTCCATGATCGGAGAATTGAGCTATTTTCTTGGACTTCAAATCAAGCAACTTAAAGATGGAACCTTTGTGAGCCAAACCAAATGCATAAAAGATTTGATCAAGAAGTTTGGCATGGAGGATGCAAAACCGATCAAGACTCCCATGGCAACCAACGGTCATCTCGACTTAAATGAGGGAGGTAAATCGGTAGATTTAACGCTTTATAGGTCTATGATTGGTAGTTTGCTTTATCTTACCGCATCTAGGCCCGATATCATGTTTAGTGTTTGCATGTGTGCACGATTTCAAGCAACTCCAAAAGAGTGTCATTTGATGGCCGTTAAAAGAATACTAAGATATTTAAAGCATTCCTCTAGCATTGGCCTTTTGTTCCCGAAAGGTGCTAAATTTGATTTAATTGGATATCTTGGATTCGATTATGCGGGTTGTAAAGTGGATAGAAAAAGCACCTCGGGTAGTTGTCAATTCTTAGGAGATCTTTAGTATCATGGTCATCCAAGAAACAAAATTCCGTAGCCTCTATCCACCGGCAAAGCGAATATGTTTCCGCGGGAAGTTGTTGTGCTCAGTTGCTATGGATGAGGCAAATATTTATGGACTATGGAATTACATTTGATAAAATGCCTCTATTGTGTGACAATGATAGTGCGATGAAAATTGCTAATAATCCTGTTCAACACTCAAGAACCAAACATATAGATATCCGCCACCATTTCTTGAGAGATCATGTGAGCAAGGAGATATTGAAATTAGCCACATAAGAACCGAGGACCAATTAGCGGATATTTTCACCAAGCCTTTAGATGAAGGCCATGGTTTGCAAATTGAGGAATGAATTAAATGTCATAGATCTTTCAAATGTTGATTGAACTCTTGCCTCTATTATGTGCTTCATTTGATGTTAATTGAGTATTTTATGAAAATTATCTTGAAAATTTTATTAAAAATAGCTATCATCATAAAATTATATTCCTATATAGACAATAGTCTATTCTTTGCATAATGATCCTTAAAGTTAGTTAATTGAGTGCAAAACTAGGGATCATTTGCAAAATAATCTCGATTCCTAGAAAATTCAAAATCCCAGGATAATCGGAACGGCCAGGAGTTATAACTGTGATGCAATGGCAGCGTGCGAAACGACCGAGATTATAACAGCGATGCGTCCGAGAATCTGATTCGACCGTGGCTTGTGGTCGATACGACCGCGTCGGTTTAGGAAAAACTATAACTCCTTTGCGGTTATTTTCTTTACCTTATACCCAACAGTTCGTCCGGCGTTTTGCCTCGCCTCTCTCTCTCTGCGTGCGTGCGCCTCAAAGCCCTTCCTCAAATCTTCTCGAATCTGCGTCATTTCTTCAAAACCTTCGTGTTGCAAGCCTCGCCGAGGTTCAACTCCTTCAAATCCCAAGGTAAAACACGGATTAATTCTCGTTTATCCTCTTTGGAACCTAGGACTCTCGTTTTAGGTTTTGTTGAAAATGTGCTAAATTTACGTAGTTAAAGTGACTAAAAGATGTTTTTGGTGTATTATGATGTTTAGCATCGGATCCTTGGATTCATTCCATGAAAAATCACCAAAAATACACAAATTTCTCAAACCTAGAACTTCGGTCGGAAATCGGAGCGTCCGGTTCTTGGCGCGGAGCGACCGCAATGCGATCGTCTGCCGCCAATGAGCAGCGATGCGTCCGATTATCTGACGAAAACAAAATTTTGTTTCCTTTTCAACTAAATTCTAATTCGTTCATTCCGTTGAATATCACGGTAACATATTCTCAGGTTACGAAGATGCCTAGGATGAGGTGTTCGACAAGAAAATCGCATGGACCTCCTCGAGGGCGATCTTACGCCTCGATTCTCTGCGCGCCTTAGAGTCTCCTCCACGTCGTCGTAAAGCGGCTCGGTAGCAGCAACTTCGGCGATTAAATCGAAGGTTGTTCGAAAAGGAAAAGCGCCCGACCGCCTCTGAGACTGAAGCAAGTGAAGAATATCGTTCAGATGATGATACTCAGTCCGAGCATGACTCTCCAGAACGCACGAAGGCACTTTTGACAACTTAGGAACTCCTCCATCATCTCCTCCGGATCTGCGACTCATGACAGCGGATGACTATGCTATCAAAAGGCATGTCAATCAATATCTTCGCAAGGCCGACTCTGTCAATCCAAGATTCCACACTACTTTTCAAGAGCAAGTTTATGAGCAACTTTATGGTAGGAACAGAAAATTTGCTGATCATAAGTGGATTAAGTTGACTTACTTGAATGACTTGGATAAGTATAGTGGAGTATATCGGATGTTAAAGTGATGTAGGTCTTCATGACCTTGTGAACTTAAAGCAAAATTATGATGATGAACTTATTAACGGTTTTATGCCCTTTGTTCATGTTTGGTGATCTTCAATCTACGAGATGGATTTACGTGACTAGAGATTTGCAAAGTACAAAGGAAGAATTTGAGCAAATCTTAAATGTGAGGTCCGACTCTTGGGAGAAAATATTTGATAGTCGACTTTGCTTGCTCGGCTTAGATGCGAATATTATGACTCGAATGTCAAATGCAAGCTAGGAACCATCAGGACTTAAGCCATTGCCAAGCATTATCAGCAGGATAATCAATCACACCTTTTATCCTAAGAGTGGCAATTTTGATGCTATCGAGGGTCACGCTGGAACATAATAGATCACATTATGCGAGCGTCAAGTTTGATGTTGTGGATGTCATTCTCCAAGGCATAGTGTCATCCAAGAATGATAGAGTCAAGAGGATCTACTATGCACCCTATATAATGGCCTTGATTTCTCAGAAGATAACTTTTCGTGGTGGTCTTGGTTCAGTTCATAAATCATATAGACCACGAGGCGGTGTTCCTCCTCGACCATTCTGCCGAGGATGACCTCGTTCTTTGAGGCCGTGCCCTCTTCTTGATCCATTTGTTCTTTGAAGGTTCCATTGCTCAGATTCTTGAAAACCAGCAACTAATTCTCAGTAAACTTCATGATATGAAGCTTGCTCAGATGCAATTTCAGAATGAGGTATCTAATAAGTTGGCTGATATGGAATTAGTTGGAGGACTTTCATAATGAGGTTCATAACAGGATGGTTTGCTATGGTAGAGCGATGCTCGGTGACATTGAGAAGTTATTGCGAGCTCCTTATCGATTTTCTTACACTCGTCGCCATCATACTTCAGCTACAGATTCAGCTCCTGTTACTCCTTCAGCTCCAGCCACTCAGGATCCTCCTCCTGCTCCAGTCACTCAGGATCCAGCTCCAGCTCTGATCCATCTTGGATCTCGCTCTTGTTGTTGTTCGATTCCTCAGATCCATCTTGACTCCTCCTCCAGGCGGTCACCACTTCTCACAGGTCCCGCTCGCTTCGGCTGACATCTCGGATCCCTCTCCTGTTCGCCTCGACTCCAGCTCGAGATCGGCTTCTCGGGATGGCGTCCCTCCTCCTCGGGATCCGTTATGCGAGTTGCTTTTGGTACTTTGATGCCAAAGGGCGTAGAAGTGAAAAGAGATAGAAGACATAGTTTTAGGGGAGCAAGCGCAAGCTTTGCTACTATAGTTATATTTGGACTTATATGTATTAGTTCTGTTGAACTTGTGTGCTTGTAATAGTTTTTATTATGTCTTTCGACTTGTGGAACTTGTGGATGATGTCTTGTTATAATCTTAAATGCAATTTCAGATTTACGTCATAATTATCTATTGCATCTCCTTAAGCTCATAATTGTTAAAGAAGCTACGCCAAAATTTCATAATTTCACTTCATGTGCTTGCTAATCTTTTTATCTCTATATGCACATGTTTAGGGAGCTTTCTTTAAAGTAGACTTAACAAGAAAATAATTCTCATCATTCATTTGTGCTCATTGTAAGAATTATGTTTTTGTGAAGTCGTCGATAGAATATACATTCATGTTATATTCAAACCAATCTTTTCACAAATTGTTTAGGGTTGTCATCAATTACCAAAAAGGGAGATTGAAAAGCATCTAGGCCCCTAAAATTGTATCTAGGCCCCTAAAAATTGTTTTGGTAATTAATGACAATATGTGATTATGGGATTAACAAGTTTATTGAGTATTTACGAGGTTAAGTCCCATTGGTGAATGTGTTAGCATAAGGATGCATGCCAAAGAGAATATGAAGATCCACAAGACTCAAAGACAGTACAAATAGTCTAGGTTCCTCTTTTTCCATTTTGGGTCTTAGGAGTTTGGTTGGAAGACCGGATTATAGGTTAAATGCCGTACTATTAAGAGGATCAAAGCTAGTAGCTTGACACATGTTCTTGTGGCATATGGATCAATTTAGGATCATACATGCATTTGAATTTGAAATTTAAATTGATTTGAATGGTTTTAGAACTTGTCCACACCTCGATCGTACGTCAGTGGTATCGATCGTCTTAGGGATGCGATCGTTCAATTTTGTGTGGCGGTTAAATAAAACCGATGGCCTTTGCAAATCGACTTAAACCTTCTCATAGAAATCGGTCAGTCGCCGTGCGTGCCAATGATCGTCTTGTTTTTGATCGTTCGATTTTTATGAGCGATTCAATAAAAAGCAGAACAAGTGTAAAATCGCTCGAAACTCCTCGGAAATCGGACGTTCCATTTTTGGGAGCAGTATGCATTTCTTGGGTCATTCGATTTTGTATGCGGTTCAATTTTTCGAAACCATTGCAAATCTTGAGCGATTCGCGAAACCCTCGATCGATCGTCAGATGTTCAGATAATCGTCTGACAAGAAATCGGACGTCTGCGACTTTACTATGATGCGTTCGATTTGGCGTTCAACGGCTAGTAAATCTATTTTAGTATCTGCAGAGCCGTTGGCATCGCGTTGACGAGTAATGACGACCGCTCGCTTTGCTATGATCGTTCGATTTTCCCGAAAGTTGGGAATTCGTCTCCAACGGTCTCTTTTGTTGGTGTGGGCTTTATATACCCCCCAACTGCTCTAGACACAGGGACACACTTCATTGAACATCCATAGAGCCTTGTGAGCCTTGTGCACTCACTCAACACTCAAAACCTCTTATGCATTTATTGTGAGTTGGTTGAGATTCATTCAAGTGCATTCATACTCCTAGTTGATCCATTTGCACTTGAGTGCCGTCAAGTGAAGACGGTGATCTTTTACTCTTGGAGTGTTGCCGCACTCCTAGGCGGCTTAGCGGAGAACACGGTGATCTTTTCAAGAAGATTGTGAAGAGGCGGTGCAAGATTGTGAGTGGTTTGGTGTTCGCCATCTCCTGAGCGGAGGAAGAACAACCATAGTAATCGAGGAAGGCTTAATCCGTGGAGCCCGCTTGAGGTGTCAAGCTTCCTCAGCGTGGACTAGTGAAGACCAGCAAGTCTTGATACCACGGGAAAAACATCATCGTGTTCTTGTGGTTACTTCTAGTCTTTACTCTTCCGCATTTATATTTCTAGCTTGTTTATTGTGATTAAATTGCATAGCTAGAAGTATAACTTGTTTAGACTAAGTTATTATTTCGATAAAATTGTTAAATTGTTAAAAGTTTAAAACCTCCTATTCACCCCCCCTCTAGTCGGTTATCCTTGATCCTACACGAGCGCTACAAGACTCGTCTCGTGGCGTGTGGTTTTCAGCAGGAGCATGGTCGTGACTACGATGAGACTTTCGCTCCTTTTGCTCACATGACCACTGTTCGCACTCTCGTTGTGGCCTCTGTTCAACAGTGGCTCATCTCTCAATTGGAAGTTAAGAATGTCTTTCTCAATGGCAAGCTGCGTGAGGTCTACATGCAGCCGCCCCCTGGGTATTCTGTCCTTAATGGCATGGTGCCGCCTTCGTCGCTCTCTCTATGGGCTCAAACAAGCCCCTCATGCTTGGTTTGACCACTTCTCCTCTGTTGTCACTGTTGCCAGCTTCTCCGCCAGTGATCACGATCCTGCCCTCTTTGTCCACACCTTTCCTCGGGGTCGAACACTCCTTCTCTGTGGATGATATGATCATTACTGGAGTTAACTCTCAATAAATTGCCTTTGTGAAGGAGCGTCTCAGTAAGCAGTTCTTGATGTTCGATTTGGTCCTCTTTGTTATTTCCTTGGGATAGAGATCACTTCTACGCCCGAGGGATACTATCTCTCCCAGAAGAAATACATTCAGGATATCCTTACTCGCGCTTATCTCACTGATCAGCGTGTGGTGGATACTCCGATGGAGCTTGGTGTTCACCTTCGGCCTACTGATGGGTGCATTTCTTGAGGATTCCACTCGCTACCGCCATCTTGTCAGGAGCCTCGTCTACCTTGGGATCACTCGCCCTAACATCTCTCACCCAGTTCACATCCTGAGTCAGTTCGTCTCTGCTCCCACTCAGCTTAACTACACTCATCTTCTCTGTGCTCTGCGATATCTTCGTAGGACCATCACTCGTCGTCTTTTCTTTCCTCGCTCTAGTTCTTTGCAGCTTCAGGCGTACTCCAATGCAACCTAGGCTAGCGATCATTTTCATCGCTGGTCTCTTTCTGCCTATTGTGTTTTTCTTGGTTCCTCCTTGATTGCCTGAAAGACCAAGAAACAGACTGCAATTTCCCGTTCGAGCACTGAGACTGAGTTGAAAACCATGGCGTCGTTGATGTACCGAGATCACACAGCTTCAGTGACTACTTGAGGATTTCGGTGTTTCTGCCTCTGCATCGACTCCTCTCTTATCGATATAATCTTGATGCGACAAGCATTGCTCGAGATCTGTGAAGCATGAGCTCACTAAGAACATTAGAGTGGATGCCTCGTACATACGATCGCAGGTGCAAGACCAAGTTATTGATATTCAGTATGTGTCTTCGGAACTTCAGTTAGCATATTTTTTCACCAAGGCACAGACTAGATTTGAGCATAGATTCTACCTTTTCAAACTCAGTGTTGTTGATCCACTATGAGTATGAGGAGGGTGTTAAATATGTAGATAGTGTAGAGTGTTCTTTGCATAATTGTAAACCCTGTACATGTTATATATTGGCCTCTTGGCCCATTGGAATACATACAAGTCTCATTCCAACACAAATAAGTAACTCTTACCTGGAAGTCGGATAAAGAATCAGAAAAGAAGGAATTCCAATACCAGTGTTCGAGAAAAAGAGGAGTCAAAAATGCAGGTCAGCAGTAATCAGAATGAATGGACTAAAACAAAATATAAAATGCAACATCCTGGACAGTTATAGAAAGACATCAACTTACCACATCTCGGCTTGCAAGAGTAGCATACATTGCAATGAACCCTGCATTAGTAGGGGAACATAAGAATTTAAGGACAAGACAACAAAATATCTACTACAGAAAAGTTAGCAAAGTCATCGTGTTTGAAACAAAGAAAAATCAAGTGGTCTTCTTTCTGTTTGCAGAGTGTATATATAAGATACTGACAGCGCCTGGCAAACCTCAAAAGACTAAGATGCCGATTAGTTTTTCTTGTACTTTACAAGTCCGACAGGTGCTTTCAGTAACTTAAGTTAACAATATAAGAAAGGTAGCACGCAAAGAGAGAGCAATCATCTGTATGGGAATATGTTAGAAAACTAACCACTATAACGACCCATCAGTTTTACTAAGCCTATTCCATTCTCAGCACTGCAAGCTTCCACATGAGCTGAATCAATGGCACGTTGGGCCTCTTCCACGGCCGTATCAAATCCAAAGGACTTGTCAATAATCTAAGAATCAAGAGATAGGAACAATCGGTAATGAGTCATATCCTCATACGAGTGGCCATATTAACAGGATGTGTAGAAAAAGCTTCTGCACAAGCAAATAAACATATCGTACAAAAAAATTACCGCTATGTCATTATCTATTGTCTTGGGAACCCCAGCGACAGAAACTTTTAAGCCACGTTTTCGGATTTCCTGCCAGTAATTCAAAAGCAATGAAGTATAATAAAGAAAATATTTAAGAAAATGCACTATTTGATATTTATACATATTTTTCCTGTTACTACAATGCATTCATGTAGAGGTTTTTTTTGGGATAAACACATGTTAAGGAAAAAAAAGTGCCTGATTACTACACATCTTCCTGCTACTACAAGGCATTAATGTAGAGGCTGCTAATACCACATTCTAACAATGACAGTTGTACTACTATCAAAGATAACCTTAAAGATCTCATATGCTCCCTTCTGAGTTCCATCTCCTCCAATGATATACACCTGGATAAGGTGTAGTAGCATATAAGTCAACGACCCATGAGAACAGCTATATCACAACGGAGCAATTTAAACAATGATCTTTACCTGATTAATTCCACGATCCTGAATGTTGTCAACAATCTTTTTTGTATCATGACCACCTCGCGATGTTCCAAGAACTGTACCACCCCTTTTATGAATGTCATTGACACTCTTTGGGGTCAGAGCAAGGTAATTGCTAGAATAGAAGCCCTTGTATCCATTCTATAATTGGTAATAAAATGTTAAGACATAGAAGATCCCGAATCACAATCAAAACTAAACATATACACGGTTCAACCATGCAAAAACCCACTAGGTAGTATACATATTACGTCATTTACGTGTTCTAACATAATTATACAAATTTCACATCCACATTTTACTAAAACATCCACATCAGCTCATTCAACTTGCAGCCATTTTAGTATAACATAATGACAATGAATGTCCCAATATGATTTGAAATTTATAAAACGAGATGTACTGAAATATGAAATGCTTGATAAGCTGAGCCAAGAATCTAAATATCTTAAAGTAAGCTCGCAATTCCTTCCAGAACAAGAGCAAAATGTAGAAAAACAGACATAGCATGTCTAAAAATGCAAAAGTAACATTTAACAAGTATCCATTGGAGGGTATATAGCCATTTAGAACAGGGCACAAACCTGTATTCCATTGATTTTGTTGACATTGTACATGTGCGACAGGCCACACACCAGCTCTCTGATAACAGTGTTAAGCCCAGGGCAAAGGCCTCCACAAGTTACAATGCATGCTTTCACTTCATCTGAGTCAAAATAAACCTAACAAGGTTCGAGTACACATGCTTGTCAGCCAAGACCCAAGTGATGTGTTCCAACAATTAAAGGAGGTGGCCAGCGTATCCTACCCTCTGACGAGGTCCAGCACGACGGAAGTGAACCCCCCGCCGGCTGTTTTTCTGAACAACCACCTGTAAGAGCAGAGATAGCTATTTGTAAATTCACTGTTGGCTACAACATCACAGTGGGAAACATCGATCATTTGTTTTACCTTTTGTGGTACAGTGTCATCTTCATTAACAAAATATTGCCTAGTAATGATAAGAACAAAAGTTTCAGCTTTACACATTGCACAGCAAGCATGCTCAGATATTCACCAAAAATTTGAAGATAAAATATAAACACTTACTTGACAGTTGAATAGGCTGGGTGATCTTGTAATGGGTTAGGATAGGTCTGCAAACAAGAATAAAATAGCAAGCCATCAGCTTAATTCTCATGGATCATGGTTTCACCTTTCAAAAATCAATTCAATTCAGCACGCTTGGATAAAAATTGACCAACATCGCTGATATAAAAGGCCACTTTTTGCATGTTTTCGTGAATTGTCTGACAAGTAACTGATTTTTGGCAGGGAGAAGCAGCCATCCAATAGTAACAGGTTACTTCCTCCGGTGAAGATATCCTCATTCCACTCAATCAAATTCCCCATCCCCAAAAGCAGATACAACAATTCTAACTTACATGGCATAATGAATCCACAGAATAGCCGAAATTTTGATAGTGTTCATCAGGGTTACTTTGTTCTATTTGGCCCTCCTGGTCGTAACTGATTGATTAGACCACTGCACGCTCCAGCTCAAATTCTACAGTCTACACCATCCTTGTATCCAAAAATGGATCTCCAGAACAGTAACCCCAATCTACCAAACCCCCTAAATATCGCGGGCAACCTCTCCCCAAATCGGAAATCCCCCGCCCGGATCACTTGCTTAGCTAAAGCTGCACCTCACAGCCCAAAAGTGCACAGCACACAAAAACCATCACCAAACCGAAACGATCGAGCCAACACCGCAGCACTAGAACCTGCCTACCGAGCAACGAGGCGGGAGAAGGGGTGCTCACAGGGACGTCGGGGAGGTAGTCGGTGAGGTGGGGCACGTCGTCGAGGACGTAGCCGAAGTCGCCCTCAGAGATCTTGACGTAGGCGGCGTCGGCGAGGCTGACGGAGGAGGCGTTGCGCAGGGCGCGGAGGTTCGGGTACGAGTCGCGGGAGATCCGCACGCACGTGGCCGAGAACGGCAGCGCCGCCTTCGCCGCCTGCTCCGGCGCTGCCGGGGGCCCGGCGAAGAGCGCTCCCGGGGGGGCAGCCTCCGCCCACGGGTCCTCCTGCCCCTCCCCCTGCCGCTGCTCGTCGTCGTCGTCCGGCGGCATGATGATGTGGGACGCCATGAGCGATCGGAATCGGTGGGAGCTTTGGGTGTCTCGCGTTCCCGGGGGTTGTTCCGAGGTTTAGCTTTACTGCCAGAAGCGGACGAGGTGACTGCGTTTCTGGGGGTTTAATACTGCTCGGTGGTATGTGAGAGGAAAGAGATGCGAGGATGGGGTCAGCGGCGTCGTCTCCGGATGCTGGTTTTGCGGGTGGTTTTGCTTGGCGGTTTGATGAATTTTCTACTGATACAGAAGTGACCGTAACGAAAGTGAATTTATAAATATATCATCATTGCCATACGACCACAGTACAGCAACGGCTTCCGTGCTGCCACGTTGCACTCCTCACCCGCCCCAGCCACTAGCTCAACCGTTGCCGTACAGCAACCATGCGGCAACGGTCCGCACGCTGCCATGTCGCCCTCCTCCGCCCCTTCGCGACCCGCCCCCGCCAACCCTCTCTCGCCACGGATCCGAATCGTTTCAGGAGAATTAAAAAACCGTGTGGTGGGCATCTTTCTCACCGTCCCTCCTCCCTCTTCCGCACATCAGTCGCCTTATCTAGAAATTTTGGCACCAACGCTGCGACTCCTCCTTCGCTCGGCTATAAATACCGAACTCTAGCACTCGCTCTTCACTCATCTCATTTGCGTTTCGATTCCCGTTTTTGCACTCGTCACTGTGAACTCAAAGATGTAACATAATTAATTTTATTGGGAGGTTAACCGTTTTCTTGCTTCTCGTTGCTCGTCACTCGGCCTTTTTATTACTTTCACCCCGAAGGGCAGGTAATTTGTCGGATGCTTTTGCTGTTATTACCGTAGTCGTAATTAATCAGTCTTAGTCAGCTAGTCGTAATTAGTTAGTTTAGGGGTAATCAATTAGTTGTGATTAGTTAGTTCACTAGTAATGAATTAGTCGTAATTAGTTTAGTAGTCATCATTACAGCATATTAGATAAGTGGAAATGAAGTACTGGAAATTTTTTAGTGGTAATTAATCAATCGTAATTAGTTAGTTTAGGGGTAACTAATTAGTCGTAATTAGTTATTTTAGTGATAATGAATTATTTTAGTGGTAATTAATTAGTCGTAATTAGTTTAGTAGTCATCATTACGGCAAATTAAATAAGTAGAAATGAAGTACTGAAAAACATTTAGTGGTAATTAATCAATCGTAATTAGTTAGTTTATGGGTAATTAATTAGTCATAATTAGTTAGTTCACTAGTAATGAATTAGTTTAGTGCTAATTAATTAGTCGTAATTAGTTTAGTGGTCATCATTTAGTTATATTAAATAAGTGGAAATGAAATCTTGGTAATTTTTTAGTGATAATTAATCAATCGTGATTAGTTAGTTTATAGGTAATTAATCAGTCGTAATTAGTAAGTTTAGTGGTAATTATTCGTGTTTAATTACACATCTGTAATCCATCACTTGCATGCAATCTATCGTATTTAATTACACATATGGGTTGGATCATTAGTGTTTTAGGTAATAGCGGATGAAATTTGTTGTGGCTTTAGGTATTTTGAACACATAAGACATGTTAGTGTTTTACGGCGATGGTCTCATACGGGCCGGACCCGATGGGTTGGACTTGACGAGATGCCAGTACAAGGTGGTCCGGACACAGGGGCTCACGCGATGAATATTCACGAGCTGTGAAGTTGCATCCGGAGGGAGTTCATCATGGAGCCAACTATGAAGAATGTTGTCATCGACGCGATCACGTGCACGAATTATGTGTGGGAGCTCATCAAGGTGAATGGAAGCATAGCATGGAGGTAGTACATGGAAATTGCCTCCCAGCCCGAGGCGACCATTCACGGGAAGCCTATGGTGTACGTGAATTTCGTACGCAGGGCGTCGGGGAAACCTTGATGATGTCGGGGCCTCTATAAGCGGGCAAGCGTAGCTCAAGCCTGAAGATGGCAGCACGGAATGTGCTACCTCGGAGGAAAGTCCCACGCCTAATTTTGTGCCAAATGAGGGGGCGAAAACATAATGGTCGGCCTGCATGGACTGACACGAGTATCTACCAGACAAGTTCTCGGGTTAGAGTCAGATGAGGACATCGACCCAAGCTCGGATGGTAGCGACGAGGACGCACACCAAGCTAGTTGTCCCTACGTGGCATCGAGACTTGATGATATCACGGTGTGTTCGCACGTACTACCACAAGAAGAAGACTCCCAGTGGAGGGTTTGAAGCTGACACACTCTTAGTTGGGCAACGCTTTCCGGATAAGGTGGTCGTGCAACAAACTATAACACGGTACGTCTTGTCCATCAGCTATGTGTACCGAGTGCACCGGTCCAACCCAGAAAGTATGAAGTGAAGTGCGTAGTGGAAGGCTGCCCTAGCAAGGTCAACGATCACCGAGCAAAGATCTTTGGCTCGGTCTTCACGGTCAAGAAGCTGATCGACCACACCTGCGAGCTCAGCGAGCCCCTGCGGCAGCATCGGAACGTGACTTCCGCATATGTTGCAAACCTCCCTGTGCACCTAGTTGAGGCAGACGTTTCTATCTCCCCCAAGATGATGATGTCGGAAGTCGTCAATCAAGTTGGTTATACAGTCAGCTACAGTAAGTTCTGACGAGCCAAGTAGAAGGTCATTGAGACCATATATGGGACATACGAAGAGGCGTACAACCTTGTGCCGAGATTGCTTCACCAGATTGCCGAATCAAACCCCGGCACGTATATAAACAAGCTTGACCACGAAGATGCTGGGAAAGGGACCAACCGCTTCATACTGGACTGGGTGTTCTGGGCTTTCGTTCAGTCCATCAGGGGCTTCAAGTTCTGCCGTCCTATGCTAATGATGGATGGCACTTTTCTTACGGGGAGGTACAAGGGCACCATCCTCACTGCGGTGACGGCCAACGCGAATGACCAACTTCTCCCGGTGGCATTTGCCATTGTGGAGAGCGAGAACACAGCCAGCTGGTTGTGGTTCCTGGAGAACGTGAAGAGGGCGGTGGTGGGAGACCGGTCCAACATCTGCCTAATCACAGACCGCAATGCTGGCTTGTTGGTGGCCATCAACACCATGCAACGTGGGATGGATCCATTTCACCAATGGAACGATGTGTAATCCAGGTGGTGCATGAGTGTAATGACCCAGCTTTAATAAGCGATGTCTGATGCTTTTATCAGCATCACTGTTTATTTTGAAGCCTGGATATGTTGTTACAATCAAAAATCTCCATTTTCTGGCCAAGATCTGATCCTAACCACCATTTCCTTTTTGGACGGCTGTCATTTTTTTTTGGTTGCTACGGGTGTATGTGCTGCAGCTAACCTAAGGAGCTCACAGGGCAGCAGCGCACCTCCCTCTTTCTCTCTTCCTTCTCTCGCTGTGGGCAGCAGTCGACCAAAGCCGGAAAATGGGGGGAGATCACCCGGAGCTTGTGGATGAACCTCCACCGGCACCAAGTCGCCACTGCATCCTCTCCGCAATTCTCTCCATTTGCCCCGAGATTTAACTCTGAGAAACCCTAGTTTTGAGCTCACGGTAGTTGTTGACCAAGAGAGCTTCTCCTTCATCCATTTTCTTGTCCAAGAAGCCTCTCTTACTCTCACCTCATGCTCATCTCTCTTGGTGCTTACTTCACTTAATAAGGTGAGTTTTGGGCATCATTTTGCGAGTTGAGTGAAACCTTGCTCCTGTTGAACCGAACCTACCGGAGCAACAACTTGGGATTTCCTGCTCCGGTGAGGTGTTCATCAATCTTTCGTGTCAAGATCATGTCTTGTGATTCCAACAGCTTAAGTCCTCCACCATTTTTGTTTTGGTTAAACAGGAGGAGTGGCATTTTTGAATCTTCACTGTTTTCGGCCAAAAATTGCAAATCTTCTTCTCCAACCTTGGCTGGTAAGCCATGACCTTAATTCTTTCCATATTAAGTTTCTTAGGAACCCCAATAGCTGATCTGAATCACTCACTTTTGCGTTTGATGCTCCAATCTTGTTATGACCGAATTGTTGCTTTTTCTAACTTTTCGGTCTTTCATATCGTTTTCAAGATTTAGGGTTTCTCATGTTATCTTATCAACTTATTTAGGTTCTAACTAAACCCTAATAGCATAAGCACAGTTATTTCGTGGATTATATTTCTAAATCGAATTAGGTTCAAAACCTTTTCTGTCTTTTTCCGTTGGTTGAACCGACAAAAGCTATAGCTTGTTCTTTTCTTGATAATTGGTCGATTAGGGTTAGCAAAGGTTGGTCTGGGTAGTGTCTACTCTTTAGATCAGCTTTAACTCCAATTTAAAATCTTTGTTTAGTGTATTTCCAACTCAACCTAAATATGCACTTTGTCTCTTTGCTATTGTTAAAACCGACAAGAGACAAAGACAGCCTTCCTTTCTTAATTCTTGGCACTTAGTGATTAATGCTACAGATAGGTTATTGTATTAGTTAAAAATACTCTAAGCTTAAGTAAAGTAGTTACTTGTGTATGTATAGATCAAAAAGCAATTCTTTTATAAATCTGTCCAATCCTCGGTTTACAAAATCAGAAACTATGGTCCGGATTGGAAACCTCATTTTTGATAATTAGTATTAGCTAAGGATTAAGGAATTGTAAACTTTTAGTTTTGTTTGTTTAACTACAAATTTAAACAAGAATATCATCTGGTTCAAAGCATAATAAAACAAAGAAATTTCAAATTTTGCAATCATGTCATTAGCAATTGATTGTGCCTGTCCATTTTCGGTTAAACTAACAAAGTATATAAAGATGACTTCATTAATTCTTATCACTTAATGTCAATAAATGATGAGTTCACTTCCTAACCTAGTTAGGAATACTCTAAACTTAGGCATAACACTTTTACTTGTGCACATTTAGAGGAGCAAATCTTTTTCTCAAATCATGCTTTTTCGGTTTTTGCAAATCAAACTGTAGTTTCAGTTTAAACCAAAATTGAATCATTAGTGTTAAATGATGTTAGGTGGTAAGCTAGGCTTTGAATTCTACTCATCTAGCTGTAACTTAATCAAAAATACTCTTTTGTCATAGTATAATTGCTCGACCAACTAATCCTTTGCAATCTGTCCAAATTTCGATTTTGTAAAAACACAGAAACCGCTAATTCCGCTTTCAATCGAGAATTGAGGATTAGTGTTAATTGATGATAAGTGATGAGTTAAACTTTTAGTTTTACTAATTTAGCTGTAGCTTAATCAAAAATATCATTCTCTCATAGTCTAAGATAGCGACAACTCTTCCTTTGAAAATCTGTCAATTTTTTCGCCATAAAATCAAACTTTAGCTAACCTAATCTTAGTTTGGTCTTGCCGCTTTCTTGCCGACCTTGTTGAAATCTGTCAATTTTCAACTTCTCCAAAACCCGACACTATAGCAACCGGTTAAATTCGACTTGTCGCTATTGTTGATCAAACCGATAAAGGCAAACAAGGACTTCAAATCTGTAATTCTTGCCAACTAATGATGTTAAGTATTAAGCTAGGCTTTTATTTTACCTGAATGATTATAACTTAAGCACAAGTATTTTGCTTATAATATATGTAAACCAAACAGATCTTTTAATCGTCTGTTGCAATTTCAAAAATCAAACTACAGCTTCTTTGCTAAACCCTAATTTTGGCAATTAGTATCAATTGGGTATTAAAAATGGGTTATTATTCTTACTTAAGCTAGAGGTAACTTAAGCATGTTGCTAAGTATGCATTAAGACATTGATCATGCATTCTTTTCTATATTTTGCTCTCTGCCATTTTCTTGTTATTCATTGGACTTTTGTGTTTTAGATTACGGTTCTTCCAAGTGATTGAAACTATTATTGAGCAACAAGAACACGAACAAGAGGTTTATTACTATCAAGGCAAGCATCCTCTCTCGCACCATGTTGATCCTAATTTTGAACTCAGAGATTTATAAAAACCAAGGACAACATTGCATGCTATTTTTCTAAAAAAATATTTGTGATATGTGAATAGTTAGTTATCACCTAACACTTGAGGTTTACCCTTAATCTGACCACACACTCAAACTTAAGGTAATGCTTCAATACTTAATTACTTATTCCAGGAAATGCTTAGCCATGCATTCTCAGAGTGTAGTCAAGTTTATTTTACCAAACACGGAAACACTAAATGAATTTTATCTATTTTGATTCTTGGTTCACCTATGTAAATCAAATGAGAACAAATTTTGTTTATGTTTATCGATTTCAAATCGGACAAGTTGATGCTAGTGATGGTGCCTTTGTGCACTAGATTGGGAAATGTGGATGTCTTGTCTGGATTGATTAAGGATTGAACATTGATCGATTCAAGCCCCAACGCATTTCCACGCCGCAAGGTATGGGCACCGCTTGGTTAAGTAAAGGGTTAGTGCTCGAGTTGGAAAACAGAAAGTAAGGACATATGTGGTTGATTTCATATCTATATCATATGTTCTTAAGAGGGTGAGGACGCATGCGCTCCATCACATGTACATACCTTAAGGGCTCCGATTGCGATGTAATATGTGCAGTGAGCACGCTTGCATTTTGTTGATCGGCCGGCATTCCCAAGATAACATGTGGACCCCGGTTGGCGGTGTTCTATTAGTAACTTGAATCGAGCGGGATTAGTCACACATGGGTATTCCACTCAATAGTGTTAACTTGTTGAAAAACACCAAATCTTAGTTTATCTTACCAAGATACCAAAGGTAGTGTGCTTTTATTCTAGATGGCTTACTGCTAGCTAAGTCGTGTGGGTAAGATGTACACCCTCATAGGTTTAAAACTATTCAATAGCCGTGTCCACTATTCATGACAACGCTTGAATTGAATAGATCTTTGTATAGATTGTGAGTTACAAACTTTTGTATAAATTTTTGAATTGCAAATCTTTGAATTACATTTTAAATTACACTTTGGTCAAGATACTACTTGGCATGAATTGTGTTCATGAATATTATAGTGTGTTCATGTACCACTTATATGTGATCATGCAATACCTTGGTGGCGGCACCACTTAAACATTGTTATTACTTTTGATAACATTTCTCTTATGCAATGTTTTGGTCCAAATTGATTTATAACATTGCCTTGCAAAACTTAGCAAGTGTAGGACTAAGATGTATCGCTTTGCGCAAAATTGAACCTTTACAGCCTTTCTTTTGTCAACCTTAAGCGTGTATGAATTCTAAACCTTTGAATAGGCTCTATTAAACACTTTCTTTTTATAGTTTGTGTAAGTCTTGCGAGTACCTTCTATACTCAGGTTTTATAACCTCTTGTTGCAGGTGAGGATGGTTATTTGTATGAGATGCCCGTTAGCGCCGATCAGGGTGACGCTAACGAGTGAAGCTAGTTCTAACTTCCACTCAATAGCCTGAGGGTGATGGGAGGCCATTGGTGGTCTTTTGCTGTTTAGTTGTGTTTCCGCTGCTAACTTTTGTTGTGGCCCAAGGTCACTTGATATTGTAGAATTCCAAACCGAATTGTAATATGCCATGTATAATTATGTAATGTATGCCTTGTATGTATGATACAATGTTGTTGGAGGATATATGTGCAATGGTCTCGAACACAGAACTATTGTGATACATATATCCTGAACTCAATATTGGATTTGTACCTTGTTAAGAATTATGCTTCTAGTATAATTTTTAATTAAGAATCTGTTGTTCTTGATTAAGAATTATGTTTTTGGTATGATTGTTAATTCGGTATAAATCTCCAATATTCTGGGGTCCTCACAGCGTTGGTATCAGAGCATACGTTTGACTGTAGGTTAGAATTAGCATGGTCGTTATCATTAGTGAGTTTCTGTGAAATTATTTTAACATAAATAATTTCTGAAAATTTAAGTATGCTATCTTTTACTTCTTATCCTCCTTAGTATCAATTCTTATCTAATCTTCTGTTGGCTTTCCAAGATAAGTTGCTTACTTACCTTGTCTTTTGTCTATAGATGAGTGGCTGGTACTTGGTTAAGGAGACCCGAGCTGAGGACGTAGATGGATTTCCGGCTTTGCTGCGAGATATGATGCGGCGAGCCAATTTCACTTATCAGCCAGAGTATGCCATCTATCGTCGTGATCGAGGCCTCGGGATGGAGGAGTACCGGGCTATCATTAATGTGATTGCCAGACAGGTGGTGGGTAGTATTCCATACTGTATACATGTACATGCCACCTCTGAGTCTATGGCCGTTCAGGAAGTAGCTCGTAGGATGATGAGCCTCCTTCGTCATGATTTGATGGAGTTGTCTCAACCACCCTATGTTCACTTCCCGAAACAAGGCCCTAGAGCAGATGTGAGCACGCTCGATGAGATTCGGCTTGGAGAGGACCCATACGTCTGCGAAGTTAGCGAGGTTGGTTCAGATATGGACCAAATCCATCGCCGCCGGTGTATGAGTTGTGGGAGACCCGCCGTCGTCGCATGAAGCTCGTGGAGTATCTGAGGCTTGGTGTTGCCATGAATCGTGTTCCCCGTAACGTGCTTTATGGTAACAACGAGATCCTCCAACTGCCATCGCACCACCGGATTTCGACTTCCCGAGGTGGCGGACTTGTTCCTATCCTTGGACAAGGTCGCCAAGCCCGGATGTTCCGAAGCTTCCTCGCACACAAATGACCTGCACTCTGGAGGTCATCATCTGCTGCTAGGTTCTCCTCGGCTGCCTCATCACCCATCAAACCCCATAGACACGGTTCACCCGAGGCTCATCTGTTAAATGAGTTTCCGTGAATTTTAACCGCAATGATTATTCGTCAGAGAGGATGGATGATGAGCACCATGCTTAGGGAGTAGTAGTAATTGACCAAAGAGTCGCCTTTGTATTAAAATAATAGGACAAATTTTGTAATCTTGTAAATTATGTATGTCGGCTGTTGGTTTTGGACTTGGCCTTGGTTGGCCGATTTGTATGAAGATGTTGGACTAAACCTTTTGTTGTTATATAAAGGAGTTTGTGGTTCTTTTGGTGTTAATTTGATGCATTTCATATCATTATGCATGTGGGAGTTTAGTATTTTCTTTCTCTCTCATTCAATCTTGTTTGTGTTTGCTTGAGTGTATCCTTGTGATGTTGTTAACCATTGTATGGTAACAAAGATGACAGATTCTACTACTTGGCAGGCATGAAAGCACAACAAGAGGAGAGGTTCTCTACCCCAATTCCTTACTCTCAGGGAGAGCAAGCCGACCCTTCTGGTTCTCATGGTCCGCAAGGTGGTCGTCAGGAAGAGGAGCTTCCTCCGCCGCCCTCAATGGCTGATGTGCTTATGCAGATAGAGCGCAACAGGATGGACCAAACGCGCATTCTGGAGCAAATTGCGCGTAACACTTCTTCCACTCCCATGCCAGCTGGTAGGGCAGGAGGTTAGCATGGGTAGGGAAGTCTTGCTGATTTTCAGCGGACTAACCCACCAGTATTTTCCAGCTCCCAAGACCCGATGGAAGCAGAGGATTGGCTTCGGGAGATTGAAAAGAAGCTGTTGATTGCTCAATGTTCTGAAAGGGAGAAAGTCTTATATGCTAGTTACCAACTGAATGGGCTAGCTAGCGTTTGGTGGGACAACCTTCTTGCCACCCAACCTGCTGGACATGTCATTACTTGGGATGAGTTCACGGAAGCCTTTCGTGAAGCTCACATTCCCGAAGGGTGATGTTGGCTAAGCAAACAGAATTCCTCGCACTTAAGCAAGGGCGAAAGTCGTGATCGAGTATTTGTATGAATTCAACTCCCTTGCTCGGTATGCACTGATAATGTTTCGATCGACCTTCGCCGTCAAACCGCTTTTATGCATGGATTATCTCAAGAATCTAGCATGGGCCCTAGCAAAGGTAAGACTTCGTAAATTTTCAAGACTCGTCGACAAAGCCATTATTGCCGAGACTAAAAGCAAGGCTTTGGAGGAGTCATGAAGCGGCGAAGGCTACCCATTGCGCCTAGTAGTCATTCAATAAGACCGCTTGTGGAAGCCTCGATCTTTTCGAAGGCCAGCCCAGCCCACCAAGGGCTCCAAGAGTTTGCATTTCATCCGTCTCCACCCTGGCAGCCCAAATTTGGTGGGAATCGGCCACCACCGTCAAGAATGTCGCTCGTGTGATTTTCTATCATTGCGGACGCCCCGACATTTTGCCAACCAAAGTGTCATGCTAAGGCACGGATTGCCACTGCTCAACCTTCTCCAACACAGTAAGGCCCAAAGACCATCTCCAAGGCCTCATTAAGTCTCGATCCACTCCAAACGAGGTCGTGGTGAACCAGATCACACCAAGAGGCGATCGATGCACTGATGTTGTTCTCAGATGCTCCTAGTTAATTCCAAATTTAGCTACTGCTTTATTTGATTCAAAGTTGGTTATACAATACTATAGTAAGTTCTCGACGAGCCAAGTAGAAGGTCATTGAGACCATATATGGGACATACGAAGAGGCGATAACCCAGCCGAGATTGTTTCACCAGATTGCCGAATCAAACCCCGCACGACGATATAAACAAGCTTGACCACGAAGATGCCGAAAGGGACCAACCGCTTACATACCGGATCGGGTGTTCGGGCTTTTGTTCACCCATCGTGGGCTTCAAGTTCTGCTGTCCCATGCTAATGATGGATGGCACTTTTCTTACGGGGAGGTACAAGGGCACCATCCTCATCATGGTGACTACGACGCGAATGACCAACTTCTCCCTGGCATTTGCCATTGTGGAGAGCGAGAACACACCACCGGTTGTGGTTCCCGGAGAACGTGAAGAGGGCGTGGTGGAGACCGTCCAACATCCGCCTAATCACGCATCGCATGTCGGCTTGTTGGTGGCCATCAACACCATGCAACGTGGGATGGATCCATTTCACCAATGGAACGATGTGTAATCCAGTGGTGCATGAGTGTAATAATTTCAGCTTTTAATAAAAGATGTCTGATGCTTTTCAGTAGCATCACTGCTTATTTTGAAGCCTCGGATATGTTGTTACAATCAAAATCTCCATTTTCCGCCAAGATCCGATCCTAACCACCATTTCCTTTTTGACTACCACATTTTTTTTTGGTTGCTACGTGTATGTGCTTCACTAACCTAAGGAGCTCACAGGCAACAAATAAGACCTCCTCTTTCTTCTTCCTTCTCTCATGGCAAGAAAATTCACCAAAGCCGAAAATGGGGGAGATCACCCGGAGCTTGTGGATGAACCTCGCCACCGGCACCAAGTCGCCATCAGATCCTCTCTGCACTTTCCATTTGCCCCGAGATTTAACTCAGAGAAACCCTAGTTTTGAGCTCACAATGTTGTTGACCAAGAGAGCTTCTCCTTCATCCATTTTCTTGTCCAATGAAGCCTCTCTTACTCTCACCTCATGCTCATCTCTCTTGGTGCTTACTTCACTTAATAAGGTGAGTTTTGGGCATCATTTGCGTGGTTGAGTCAAACCTTGCTCCCTGCTGAACCGAATCCTACCGGAGCAACAACTTGGGATTTTCTCGCTCCGTGAGGTGTTCATCAATCTTCGTGTCAAGATCATGTCTTGTGATTCCAATGCCTTAAGTCCTCCACCATTTTTGTTTTGGTTAAACAGAGGAGTGGCATTTTGAATCTTCACTGTTTTCGGCCAAAAATTGCAAATCTTCTTCTCCAACATGTCCGAGGTCTACAACAACATCCTCTAAGGTGTGTGGTGCTTCCCTATCACCACGATCATCCAGGTGACATGGACTCGCACTGTTGGTTATTTCGTCAATAAAGCCACCGCAGCCAAGCGACAGATGGACAAAGGCGAGCAGTGGTCCGAGAACATGCAGAGGCACATGGACCGGAAGATGGAGAAGGCCCGAATGTATTCAGGCGGAAGTACGATATTAGGCTTTGGCAGAAATACGTCAACAGTCTTGCTAGGGGGAAAGGAAATAGAATGCATCCTGGGTGATGTGGCAACATGCACCTGAAACAAACAAAAGCTCCACCACAAGCCATGCTCGCATGTGTATAAGGCGTGTGCGTAAATGAGGCAGGTGTCTGCGCCGTACATCTTCGAGTACTACGACATGCACCACATTTTCAGTACATGGAGTTGAGAGTTTCACTCGTACGACTTAGAAATGAACTACAAGGATCTTTTGCTCGGACATGATGCAATAGGGTCCCAACAGGGACTTAAAGAGAATAGAGAAGGGGCGACGGCAGACGTGGCACTTCCGGAACGACATGGATGCCAGCCAACGTACCAGTATTAGCCGCACAATCAAGTGTAGGATATGCAAGACCCCTGGGCACTCAATGAAGGATTGTCCCAACAGACCGAGCTCGTCTGGTCGTCATTTAGTGTCGTAATTTAATGTATTGTCCACCTTGTTTTGTGATGTACAACGAAACTTCTACAATACCCAGATATGTCAGACTCATCAGCAAATTTCTACACGAGTATGTTGCAGAAACGCAAGTGGCTTGCGCAGAAGGCCAAACATCCACAATACCTAGATTATTCAATAAAAATATGCTCTGGTACCACCATGGTTTCCGGTCTCACAGTGTGTGTGTGTGTGGCGAGCCGGCGGAGATCATTCAGTCCACATACCCTGACACCTCCGCCCGGGCATACTACACGTGCGGGCACCACCTCGTAAGCGTTTCTTTCGCACGCAACGATTTTCCTCTCCCTACGTTGAATTCCATAAATTTTTAACTTCATCCCCATGTAATGGCAGCCCGAGATGCGCTGCCACTTCTTCTAGTGGATCAACGGCCCGGAGATGTACGACAGAGCGTTCATCCAGCGGAAGTACATACTGAACTACTTGATGCGGGCCGAGACCTTCGTGCGGTGGAAACCTTACGTACCAGCCCCTATTGAGGAGGCACTAAAGGAGCCCAGGACTTGCCCGAGTGTAATCCATATCGACGACGTGAGTTATGACGAATCTATATCATTGTTACGTTTTTCACTATACGGTGCACTTACATCATGGAATCGTAGGACATGGACGACTTCGACATACCAGCTCGACATGGAGAGTCCCATGACACGGGGAAGGGGAAGGCTCCTTCGACTGAGACCAACCGATGTCGTAGTGTATTCAGCCGACCGGGTGCACTCTGTATCGAAGACGTGAGTTATATACAATTTACATCATTGTTATGTTTGTTACTGTACGATCCACTTACATCATGGAATTGCAGTACATGGACGAATTCGACACTCACCACCACCGTGGGCAGCCCTGAGACAAGGGGCACTGGCTAAGGTGCCGCGGAGACTAGTTGCACACATTGTTAAATAACAGCCCTTATATCATGGAGCCTGTCCAACTCCAACGTGGACTGCATCAGTATTCCTGTAGAGAAAGTAATGTGCCTAGAAAACGTGGAATGTCGGAAGACAACGAAGGTGCTACAGGCTTGAAAAGACTGCAAACACCAATCAACATGCGTCGAAGGTACTACTATGTGATGAGGTGAGCTCACCAAGAAAAGAGATTACCGTGGAGACTAGTTACAAACACATTTTTTAGGGAAAATTGATTATTTGCCACTGTAAAGAACAACATTCTAGGATATGCCACTGCTAACATTGTAATCTATAATTTGCCACTCTAAAGATTGATTGTTTAATAATTTGCCATTTTAACCTTTTAATTGCATTCTTATCTTTTCTCCCTTTTTTCCCACACAAAATGTCTTTATTGCCTCTCCCTTTTAATTACATTTCTTATCCGCTCTCGTTACCATCCTGTATAGCAAGCTAGGTGTAGATAAGTCTTGTGGTGACAAACTGGTACTTGCAAGTTGGAACCTCCTATCGTGTAGGATTGTTTCGAACATATATACACCGTAACGAGAGCGGATCGCAAACACAAAGGCGACGTCTTCAGGCGGTTACAATCAATCGTCGATCCGCTTCGATTAGCGAGGCACCTCCATCTTGGCTAGAGACGCCCGAGCGCGGCATGTGGCAAATTAAGCCAAGGATCTTTATATATAAAAGGAGGCTCAAAGTGGCTGAGGAGAGCTGGCCACGTCATTCCTTTTCGCCGCCATTCGATCCAAATTTTGCTTCGCCACGCCGTCCGGACGCCTCGAGAGCCCATGCCTCGCTCTCCTTCGTTCTGTCGTGCGCTCGCCGCCTTTATTTCCCACTGCTCCATTTTGCTTCGGCCACCTTCGCCTCCCGCCGCCCCCACCTCTCCACCGCAGCAAGAAGACCCCATGCCCCCATGAGCCTCCGAAGATCTCACACCACCCCGCCGCTCGCCATCGCCCCGCAGTGGCGCTACCTCCCAGACGCTTCGCCGCTGCACCTCCCTCGCCTCGCTTCCGCCCTCGCGACGCCTCGCCAAGCCGCCGCCATAGGCCTCCTTCGCCTGCCGCCTGTTGTCCCTCCTCCTTCCATCCTCGCCACCCTCCTGTCAGAGGTGGCGTCGCCGCCATGATATACCTCTCCCACCCGCCACCAGATCGGTCGTCCACCTCTTCCTCTCGTCGCCGCCGCCACAATCCTTGCGCTCTCCCACACGCCGAGTCGCCGCCATCGTTGTCTCTGGCGCTGCCAATGATGCCGCCAAGAAGGGCCATCGTATTCATGCCTCCACCGCCATCTGCTCCCCTCGTCCCTTCGCGATTGATCCCTTCTCCCTATCTCTCGACCCACGCTACAGAAGCCATGCCATTGCCCGCTCACGGCGCCTCCTCCTCACCCACGGCTTCCTCTGTTCCAATCCAGTCTTTCTTGCTCGGTCAGATCCCGATTTGGACATTATCACCGCCAAGAGGATACCAAGGACCTCAAGTTAATAACTTCGCCCCCAGATACCCCAATCCATCCAGTACCACTCTTTCTCCGCTTGCTTCCCTTTACATTCTATCTTCCTTCGCACATAAAGATTAGTTGATGTAGGTGTCCTGCAATTTTACAGCTTTATCGCTTACTATGTTTGTTCTTTCTGTGTGGCTGAATTCCGTTCTTACAAGGGGCATAAGATGCAGATCAGGGAGAAAAATGTGCCCCTCAAGGTTTGCTTCTCTAGCTACTTGTTGCAAATTTGCATAATGTTTCATTATCTTTTGTTTCAATCACATGAATGGAGTGTAGTGAAGTGATAGCTATGGTGAATGTGCGATTGACCTCTCGAGTGAGCAATATTGTGGTTAGAGATCGCCTTGTGGGTATGTGCGAATTTGCCATGTTAGTGCAACAAACCTCAGTAATGTTGTTGTCTTAATACTCTTTCTGTGTTATGTGCAACAAACAAGCAGAGCATGAAGTGAAGTTTATGTCTTCATCCAAGTGAAGCAAAACATAGGAATTAAATGTTCAGATGCTGAAGGTATGGACAGTCTGTTAGAAAAACAAGTTCAGATGCTGAAGATACCAATGCAAACATCCATGTTAGTGCAACATTGTTTTTTTTTCCTGTGTGATAGTAGGAGCAAGTGGAGGAGGAAGAAGTAGAGAAAAGCAAAGCCAAGAATTTGTAGGAACAAGTTGTCATCTGCGGCTGGCAGTGTTTGATGCTATCACAGTGCTTGGATGAAAATGATCCAGACAATCTGCAGATATGGTATTGGTTCGGATAATCTCCAAATTGTGGGCATGTCAGCAAAGTTTTCATCTTTGCATGATCCTGAGCTTTCTTGGAACGAAATCTGGTGGACTTGCTATATATTTCAGAGACGAGTGTGAATGATGTGAATTTCCATATTACCTACATTCAAACATTGATCGGAAGCATCGGATTTTGTTGATCATAGGTTATAGGTTGATCATTCTCAAGATACTATATATATATATATATATATATATATATTAAGTTCAGGTTTTTTTATATAACATGTATTGATTAACGCTTTTGTTTCTGTTAATCATTTTCACGATTGCAATTCTTGTCATATTGCATGACCTTGTTTGTCAATAACTTCAGAGCCCATAAATCCAGTGCCATATTTTTATATCATAGAAATGGTATATTTGTGAATTGATTCTTACACAAATCAAACCAATTCATATATCTATGGTTTGAAAACGCAAATGGTTCAAGCAGAAAACATGCATGTTTTGCAGTTACATTGCAGCTTATTCATATATCTATGCCCTGGGAATTGCATTGCATCCCGACAAAGCTTGCAGCTTTGTTTTCTGTAGGTCTAATAAATTTTAACCTTTTCTGCTGGCTAATTACGATAACCATGGCCACAAAGAGGAAATCGATTGGTAGTTTTTGTGTTGCAGTGACCTTGCTTCCAGCATTTCTATGCTAGGCTTCGGTTCAACCTGAGCTGAGAAAAGTTGGTTCTCTACTTCATTTAATTGTATCATCATCTGGATTGATCTTAAACTTCACGTTGACTAACCAAACAAGAACAATAGCTCCACTGTCTTACAATGCTTAGAAAATGCTCGCTCTAGAGTCTAGATTATATCTTTTGCTTTTCAAATTTAGATCATGTTGTGAATAGAGCCTGCAGTATCTATGGTTTATTATATTTCCATATGTTGAAATAATGTTATTAGTGCTTACCTGGCTGAGAATGTGTAAGTTACTGACACCTCGTGGTCTTGGATGGTCTCCCTTTACTGCATTTCCACTATATGCATAGGCACTACATCTTGAGTCTGGTTATTGATAACTTACATGGATATTATGACCTGTGTATTGACCATGCCAACAAATTGTGAGGTGCTCTAGATGCAGTGTTCAGTTATAATGGTCGAGGAAGTAATTGTCCACAAATATGTGTCAGATGAGTAAGATTGTAAAAAGATTCTTCAGATGATTGCTTACAATTACTAATGGTATTTATATGTCTTCTTGTCACCATCCCGATTGCAAGTCGATTGTTAGTCATGACGCCTATAGCTTACTTTCCAAGTCGCCAAGGAGAGGACTTCCATAGTAACAATACTACAAGATCCAGCTTGATCGTGTATTTAGCACGATGAGTTCTCGCTTGAAGTTGCAAATGATTTCTTGTGCATCCAAACTTAACATTTGCAAAGTTAATGACCACCGTGTGTTACCAAAATCGCGTCTTAAGTACTTGGCTCCATGGATGAGAGAAGATCTGTTACTTGGCTCCATGGATGAGAGAAGATCTGTTTGACAGGGTATGCCTCTTTATTTCAGTTCTACCTTTTTATTACATCCATCTTTTTAGAAAAATGGTTACGAAGCTATGTTGGGTTTGATTATTTGCTCTTGGAGAAATTCGTGGAATCCAACTATTTCGATAGAATGTAGTGCTACGAAACTAAGGAGAGAGCTATGCCAAAATTTAGAGGCTAAGCATTGTGTAGTTTGTTCCTCATGATTTGACTTGCTTCTCTTTGTCCTCTTCCTCTTCTTTGGCAGATGCTACTGAGGCATCCCTGTTCTTTCCCCACATCAGAATCTAGAGGCCCGTAATCATGAGTATGGATCCCAACACAATGCAAGGATAAAGAAAAATACAATAGTAGTTCCATTTGGACCACCATAGCAATTCTAGCGCCCAAAAAATAACTCATAACTTGGTCAGGTGTATATATGTGTTATTACACCCTTAATGTATGCCCTTTTTTATATGCCATCAAGAAAATTCGACAATAAGCGCCTATTACTAAAAAACTATGCATTATTTCAGGAAGAGGAATGAAGGAACAAGCATGAGATTGCATGTCTTAGTTTAATAATTGAGGCAAACACTACCTTCCAAGGTAGAGGTTCTTACAGAGAAAGAAGAAATCAATCATGTCAACCATGATCTGGATGACAGAAATGAATGCTAAAGTAAACACTGGCCCTCTCCTCTACGCACCATGACATCAGTACTTGGCCCACTCCAGACCCCATAATTCCCTTGAACATATAGACATATATTTGATTCAATCAATTCTGTGCTGATTTCTCTTTTTGTATTTTGTTGATGACATGCTACAGTTGTAGCAAAAGATTGGATGTATGATTCTTCCTGGTTATGCCAAATCAGAATAGCAGCCTATGCACGCCTGGTGGTAGTTCTTCCCAAAAATTTTTATTTGTGCCAAAATTTCTCCCCAATTTGTATTGCATAAACACACCTTACTTTCCTTTTTGCTTCAATGAAACCAGAGCTATTGTATAAACTTTCACATGCTGACAACAAATATTGTTCTTTGCCTGTTGAGCACAACATGCATCATTGTATTATTGAGATCTAGAATAAGATGATGTCTTTCCTGTTGCAAAATATGATGTTGTTCAATGAAACATGGCTACTAATAGATTGTTAATCTTAGTCTTATGTGATGTGTAATGTCATAACTCAAAGATGATTATGCCGTAACAACTGAAGAGAAAGATGCACTTTGGCAAAAAGGTAATGTTCCACTTGAAAAAAAAAAGCTTCCTAGGGTTGGTAGATAATTGCATTCTTTTCGTTGTCCAGGTTCTGTCCAATATCACTAAAATGCATAGTAAACAAATTGGAGCAAGATTCTTTTCGTAATCTTACATTTGATCGTTTTTTCGTGATTTTGGTTTCTAATTCCTAATTGTGCTTTCTGTTATGTCGCGCGTAATCATGTCAGGCAAATATCATTATTAGAGTGCCTCTCCTTTTCCTTGCCCTCTCTTATTACATGCGCTGGTGACGAGGACTCTGCTGACACAGTCTACATTTGTTGTTTTCTCACCTCAATGTTGCAGGTAAGGAAATTCCTTCTCCAATTTACTTTGTATCAATACCTGTTGGTAGAGAATATATAGTCTTAATACAGTGCATTACTAGCTCGAGTTGGAAACAAGGACATCGATGACAATATCTGTAACTGTGTTTTCTTAGCTCAATGATGCAGGTAAGAAATTACTTATCCAAATCACTTTGTATCGGTACATGTTTGTATAGAATAATGATCTTAATCTATTATGTTCCTGGAAATGGTCGTGATGGCAAGAAATTCATAATAACCCCAGTTTATGGTGCATAATTCAATCTTTCATTTTTCTCATTGCCCAATCATAATTTCGTTTTATATTTATGCAGCATGTCCATTTTCTTGAGTTCTGCATATAACTTGGTGGCTTGGTGTTGTCTTTGTCCAGAGATAGATATGCACGTCATTGCAGGATTGTCTTCTTGGGAAAGAACTCTAGTTAGATCTTTTTGCCTCCTTCACTACCTACATCTAATCACCCTAAGTCCCTGCACTGTTAGTTGCTTCTCTTGGTTTCGATATAGATGAACAAAAAAATGATGCCAGATGTCTCGATTTGTATTTCCAGTACCTGCTGCAATAGAAGGAGCAAAACTCGGCGAAGGATTGTGCTTCACAAGGTAGCGATTTTCTTCTGTTTCATTTTGAGCGGATTGTTCTTTCTTAAAATTATCTTTGCTATGTTGCAGTCCCGCAGCAACGCGTGAGGGCCCAACTATGCTGAACAAGAATATCCTTATAAGTCACTGATTTGTAGGAAAAAAAAGTGCTAGCAAAGTTGTATTAGCAGATGAGTACACCATGGATCATCTGTTTTGAGTTATACTCTTTGCTTTGTAATATGAAAAATGCTTTTTCAACTGGGGATGATATGATCTAGGCAGAGGCAAAATAATACATATAAAATACATGATTGTGCTGAATTGAAGGTTCAACCTTCTTACAAGGATGATTGGTGTGTACTTTTGTTGTTCATTGACGCCAGTGGTAACTATCTTGCAGAGGCAAACTATGTTTTTCATTCACGCCCGCGGCAACGCGCGGGTGCCCAGCTAGTTCTATTAAGCCCGACGCGTTAGAGAGGGCAATAAGGATATTTTATGTGGGGAAAAAAAGGAAAAAGATAAGAAATATAATTAAAAGGCCAAAATGGCAAATGATCAAACAACCAATGTTTAGAGTGGCAAATTATAGACTACAATGTTAGCAATGGCAAATCCTAAAAGGTTGTTCTTACAGTGGCAAATAATCAATTTTCCCGACTGCATCAGTATTCCTGTAGAGAAAGCAATGTGTCTAGAAAACGTGGAGTGTCGGAAGACAACGAAGGTGCTACAGGCTTGAAGAGACTACAAACACCAATCAACATGCATCGAAGATACTACTATGTGATGAGGTGAGCTCACCCAGAAAAGAGATTACCGTGGAGACTAGTTACAAACACATTTTTTATGTTATAGGATACTCTTTGTTAATTTATCAGTTTTCTGTGGATGGTATTCTTTAATATTGTATTGTACCGCAAGCTAGATAACATTGCGCATGAACCAACTAAGGGAAATGTGTGGTATGCAGATCATATAACGATGTGCCGTAGCCTTCAAAACGCACACGGGTCGGAGGTTACGGTACATCGTTATATGATCCGCATGATATTCCCCTCAGTTGGTTCATGCACAAGCTTATTTAGATTGTGGTACAATACAGTATTAAAGAATATCATCCACAGTGGACTGCTAAATTAACAAAGAGTGTCCTATTTGATCGGGTTACATGTGATAATACCCCGTCCCCCTTCATCCCAGTTCATGCACAAGCTTATCTAGACTTTGGTATATCCTGTGTTATGCGATTATGTTTGGGTATATTTGTATTTATATTTTGTTTTGCTATATCTGTACGTGTATTTTGGTTATTATGTGTGTACTCCTGCGCTATATTGTATATCGACATCTCGGATGGAGTTGCAATGCAACTTTTTTCCCATACATTCCAAGTCACATGAAATCATGAAAATCCTAATTTTCAAAACCTAAAACCCAAATTTTCGCAACCTAAATTTTTTGTAGATAATCAAATAGTACACAATCAAGCTCACTATGTGATAAGCCTTCAAAATAAAATTCATAATTTTTGGAGCTCAACTTCTACATTTACAAATTCGTATAAACAGTATATTTATACGAAATTGCGAGAAAAGTTCTGAACAAATAAAATTATGGCAAATTTACACCATATAGTACACTGTGTCGGGAGCCTCCACATAAAATTTTATATTTTTTGAATTCATTTGCTATGTTTTAAAATTTCTTCAAACAACCCAAAACTCTAATTTCTCAAACCCTAATTCCTCTAAACCACGGCGGCGAGGAGGAGGAGGTGGCGTGGTTTGGCGTTGCTTGCTTGCTGTTGCGTCTTGACAACAACTAAGTCGGGCAACAAGTCAAGCAGACGGGAGGGCCACGTGGCGCGCGGAGCCCGCAGACATATTTGCAAATACGCTGTCGTTGTGGTCTTTTTGGCAGATACGGTATCACCGCAAGAACGACCGAGTCAAGCGGCGGGCGGACGGGAGGCCACGTGGCGGCGTGGGAGCCGTTGCCGTACGGTGGTCGTGCGGCAACGGTGACATATTTACAAATACGCTTTCGTTGTGGTCATTTCTACAAAAACGGATCGCAAAAGTACCATATCTGCCAAAAATTCGCGGTTTGATGCGGCGGAAACGTGAGACGGTAGGCGTTCATGGGCTTGGTAAAGGTTTTACTTTTACCTATGGTTTGGCAAATGGCAATGGCCTCGGTTTCTTCCCGTTTTTACTTAACTGAGTGGTTATCGAGGAATGGATGATAAGCAACGGGCGGATGACAGACATCAGTTTTTTCTCAATTATAAGAAGTATGCACACGCACCACCACACACACATGAGTGTGGCTCCTTAGCTCCTTAGCGTACGCTTAAATAGACGGATGCCGGAGATAAATACGTGAATCTCACAAAATTCGCATGACTATGATTTTGATAGTAGTTTCCATGAGTCTAGGACTCTTTTGGAACACATGAATTTTCACAAATTCATTCTAAGATGGAATGGTTTCTTGCGAAATTATTGCATTCCATTATGTCATGGAAAGATGAAAGAATTCAAATTATGGTTGCATCCTTTCACGCTTAAACTATTATCTGCACGGACGCCACAGGTGGAAGCAGGAGTGCAGGACTGCAGGAGCTATTCTTCATGTCAAGGACAGGTCTCCTAGATGAATTTGATGATGGGACGTCACCATATCATATTCATCGGCTCGACGGAATCAGATGCTTCAAATCCCAGTGGCGTCGCCCATAGGCACGCGTACGCTGGTTTTAGGTTTTGGATGTGGTCGGGCCCAGCCACGTGAAAACGATGGGAAACCATATACCGCACCGCTGCCGCGTGGTCGAGAAGCTAGCGGGTCAATTCCTGGCGCCGCATCCTTGCCTCGCGCCGCAGGAAAGAACGCAGCGGGTCAGAGGAAACAAACGCGCGTATCTAAGAGTATAATAGTGTAAGATGAGTTATCTCTATAATTTATCATATAGGATATTAGATGACGTGAATAAGAGAGAGAATATAGAGAATAAAGTAAATCTCATACAAGAATAACCAGTAATACGGTAAACAAGATATATTATATATAAAATAGTTGTCTATAGAGACGTAACCCATTATAGGAGTTGTCTTTAGTGCTGTCTATAGTTGATATAGAGTTGTACTATAGACAACAGTTGTCTATACCATTGTACATGTTCTAATATGCACGACTTAGCAACGACATAGCAGCAGGCCGGGAAATTAGGGGTTGTTTGGTTTACCGCTCCAGGTAGCCATATCAAAATTTTGGCAACGCCAAAACCTAAGCGATGCCAAAACTTGGGCAAAAAAGTAGTGTTTGAATTGTAGCCATACCAATTCAAAGGCAATACCGAAATTGATGTGTTTGGATTGCAGCCATACTAAAATTTGCTAAAATTGTAAGTGACACGTGGGTCCCGCGTGATATCTATTTTATTTTTGCCCCAAAATATACGGTCTTGTTTTGTTGATAAAATGACAAGAACACAACAATTCAAATGGATCACAAATCGATACTCGGTTTAGTAATGGTCATTTGAAACTAATTAAACAAATTTATCGGGCAATAAATGTAATAGGCTTAGCCAACCACAATGCGCCACATGTCGGAGGCAATGCTCCCTGCCAAAGCAAAACTCCGGCGATGCTTTTGGCCGCCCCAAAACCGCCAGCGCGAGGAGAAGAAAAGGCTGGACGTGCCAAAATTTTTGGGGCTAATACCAAACATTGGAATAGAACAAATACTAACCAAATTTTTAGGGCAATACCAAAATTTTAGTTTGATTTGATTTGGTAATGAACCAAACAAGCCCTAAAAACGCGCAGATCGTTTCCATTTTGTCTGCCTTCTCTTTCTAAATGTGATGGAGAAATGAATGATAACGATACCCTACAGATTACAGTTGCAAGTAACACCTGTGGCATTGAATTTGAATATACATTAATACATGTGCACTTCCAATGGGAGGTCATGGAAAGTTAAAAAGAATCTAAAGCTGGATTTTCCAACAAGAAATCAACTTGCTCTCCGGCCATTGGTTTCGTTTATCCCTGCGAGTCATTCAGCTTCGTACACAACCACTTGCTGAGAAACCCAGTTTTATAATTCAGTTATGCTACTAGGAAACACCAGAAAGGTGACAGGCAAACGGCTTCTACCATGAGGCCACCAGATCCGATATGTGAAAACTCAAAATGGACAAAAGGTCCATACAAGCAGAATTGACACCAGTGTCACTGTGAACTAAAACGCCACGCGTGTCGCATGATTTAGGGACAGCGGTAGCGCGGCTGCATGAATACATGCCCTGTTGAGTGTCGAGCGTATAAACACAGGGAAGAGGGCATGCAAGTGCTCCGCGTGATTATTGATCTTTGTAACTGTCCAACAGAAAATTGTGTGGGCGATTTATTCCAGCCGAGGGCCATTGCAAGGCTGTGGCTCCGATGTTGGAACTTGGAACAAGCCACGCAAGTCCAGGTGTTGAATGCTCACTTCGAATGGAACTTTACAGACTCATAGCTAGGCACATGAATAACTGCAGGAAGAGCATTTCAGTTGGTCAGAGCAAGTTGTAGAGCACCAAGCTTTAACTTCAAGCCTCGAACAGAGCCACATAAGTGCATGGGGTACAGCTGTACCCTCAAAAAAATTGCATGCAAACCCATTATTCAGTATATATATATCTAGTATAATGCACAAGCTATATAATGAATTATATTGTTATTCTCAGCAATCAACAGTCAGCAGCCCACCAACACAAGCTATATTTTGTGATGTCGGTTGTACTAGAAGTATGTAATTTGTTCTATCTGAACCTTTACTATGACATTTAAACGTTTATGTTAGAATGTGTCATTTAAGTTCACACTTTTATGCACACGCGAGTGCACTTTTAGTGGAAATTTTGTAAGGTCGAAGATTTATTCCCGGCCTCCATCTTTCTAGACATGTGCTAAGGAGGCGTACTCGTGCGTGTGTGTGGTGGTGTGTGCATGTGTCTTTCTTGTAATCGCCAAAAAAAAAAAAGTTTGCCCCCTATCATAGAAATCCTGACTCCACCACTGCAAACATACCATCACCTCATGATGGCATTGTAAGATATTATTTTCTTTGCAGTTGAAGAAATGTCATTTAAAGTGATCTCCTCAACAGCTTTCAGGAAATACTCAAAGGGTTTCCTACAATTTGAACAATGCAGAGGCATTAGATGATAAACAATGGTTCTACTGGCAAAAGTGAAAGCAGCTAAATTTGTGTAAGTTGATGCACCATACAGTGGCTGGATTCTGAAGAAATGCTAGCTGTGACAAAATTGGAAATGCTAGCATCGTGGTACTAAGATAGTTGGCTCATTTCTAATGCCATGTTCCTTCACCCATTAGACAGCACTGCACGGTCGTATCAACAAGTATATTGCTCCATTGTGCAACCACAAGAAACTATTTCTATAATCCCGAATACGCTGGAACTTGTTGGGCAACCAAAATATTTGAGGTGGTATTATTAAAAAACACATCTACCACAACCACACTAATATTGTGTTGAGAACACAATATATAGAAACGACCTTCCAAAGTTTGGGACATGTTTGCATAGAAAAGCAACAGACTGGTGACACAACTTTAATTGCCCATGGTCGACATCTTATTACCAACCAGCTTGGTAAAAACAAAACAAACTTTTAAGCAGGTCTACATGAACCCTCTGAAAATTGATGGTGACAGCCCTTTAATTATGTTCACATTGTCCAACAAGATTTACATTGCATACATATAAATAATTAAATACGATAAGGAAAATATGCTATTCCATTTGGAAAACATGGATTGGTGGAAAATGGACTTGTAAATGTACTAGCAATACTCTTATGCACGTACCTTTCCCCATAAGAACCTGTCTTCCAATATCTTTAGATGCTACAATCTGCAACAGGGAAAATAGTAAAGAACATTATAGGAAAACGAGCCATACAATTGGGATTTTTTATCAGGAGAAAGAACAGTGTACTCTTGATTCCAAGTTCATCAGAACTGCAGCCACGGTAGCCTCTTTAGCACGATCGAGCTGTTCTTGCGTAACTAAGAAAATGACAGGGAATAAAAGGAATGTGACTGATAATGGTCAATCTGATCTGGAAATAGATTGTAATTTTAAGATGACAAACAAGAAGGAACCTTTTCCAGGAGTTGCAACTTCAAGGAGTTCCCTACTGTCAAATCCACAGCCTTTGATGCAAAATCTGGGCTCTATTGGATGATAACATGACATTTAAAGGCCAAGTGGAGTACATGAAAAGCATATAATAAATGCAGAAACTTCTATAGAAGCTTGAGTAAACTACGTTAAGCCTTTGACTTGTATTTCGTGTTCAGATTTGGGAACGTTGAAATAAAGGACCAGGACAGAGTAATGGGCTAATGGCCTGAACTGGGGCAAGCAAACATGTGCATTAGCCACTACCCAGCCTAAAACATTTGAAACCAGAAAACCGCACAATAGATGAAATAGGCATGGATATATCATATATATGCCCTGGTAATTATAATCTTCCAAAGTAACAAAGTACATCATTATTTTCCACAATTCCACAAGACATAAGAGGAAACTTTTGTTCCTAAATAAGTGTTGTCGTGATCTGCATTTGTTCACAAGAAGCAGATGCAGAGACATTTCCTCCTATGGCTTCTACCTCACGAACTAGCTGCAAGTGACTCCGATTTGTTGTGCTCTTGAAGGCCCTCTTCTCCAATAGATGTGATGCTCCAGATGAAGCGGGTGTTTCGTAAATACTAAATAGAACCACAGTCAATGTATAAACCCACTGATGCAGCCGGGCTCTGCAATTAAGTCCTTGGGAAAAAAATTACTGGCATGAACAAAACAAAAATATTGCAATATCAGTGAGCATAAAGAAATACCGGTGATGTCTACGATGCAATCTTGATGCCATTTGGAAGAGTAGTGATTTTTATCTTAGATGGCTCTACAAAATCTGGTAGAGGTGGAGGAACCATAATGCCTAGGAGCGGAACATCAAGGGGACAAAGTTGGCTTGAGTTGCCGCCAAGAAGCCAGCCAAATAGACCACCTGAAGACTGCTTCACAACACTTGTACTAGCAAACCTACTAGCACCATGATGCTGAAAGTTGAAAACAAAAGAAACATATCTTCATGATGTAGAATGTTTTATAATTAACATAGAGCAACACAACTCAAAGGGCGTGTGAATTAGATGGGGTGTTGCTACCGTGGGGATATGACAACCACCAAGGCTGAATTGCAAGCTAAAGCATATTAACAGTTTTTATGGAAAAAAACATTATAATTAAGTAAAGGTCGAAAGGGCAAGGATCCAAGGACATTGTGATAACTTGTAGCCCCAGCTCTTTGATACTCTAGATTTGAAAGTAATGGTTGCTATCATGAAATTTGTAATTATGTTTTACCATCTGCATAAATGAACTGCAGAATATTACCAATCAATCTATATAGCACATCGCATTGAACCTCAAGCTTTGCACATATAACAATTAAACAAAATCGAATTCTATAATTAGCCAAAACAAAATGTAACAGCTCGTCCTCTCAGCATAGGAAATACTTTTGGAAACAGACCTTTCAACACCTGTGCCTGACAAATTATTGTTTCACTTTCAACACAACAAGCCTGCTTCAACCCCTCGGTTTCCAGTTTCCACACCACAACACCACCCGCCCCAGTTCTCCAAGCATTCGCTGAACATAAAATTTGATCGCGGAGTGCAAAGCACTACTAAACAGCGCACCAATCGCCGTTCATACGTAAAACCCGGTGGATCTAATCTAAGTGCGTTCATGCCGAACGGATCGAGACATGCAACGGGACTACGGGAGGAGGGGAGGGGAGGGGATGGAAGACGGAACCTTGAGAGAGCGGAGGTGTCTCCCAGCGACGTGGTACATGGTCGCCGGCGAGTCGGGATCCTGGGACGCTGAGGCGGCGAGGCGGTGGAGGAGGAACCGCCGCCTGTGAGGGGTGTGCGCGCGTGTAAAAGCAAGGGCGAGTCGGATCCGCTTCGGGCGTGGCTTTGGGCCTGGCCTGTCTGCGTCGGTCTCCCTTTTTCTGAAATCTGTAGGGCTGAACGGCTGGATGGTTTAATCCGTTTCGAGCGTGGCTTTGGGCCTGGTCTGTCTGCGACGGTCTCCGCTTTTCTGAAACCTGTAGGGCTGAACGGTTGTATGGTTTAATAGCTAAGTTAAAAAAAAGTTTGATATTTGGCTGTCTAGAGACTGGTTGTAACTTTCGAGATGAGAAATATCTGAAATGTCCCTGAGGACAGTGATCGTTTGTTTGATGTCGTTTAACGTAATTAACAACATTTAACGAGAACTGACGACAATTGACAATAATTAATGACGACTAACGCAATTGACGACAATTAATGCAATTGACATCAACTACTGCAATTCATGACGATTAACGCGATTGGCTGCAATGAACGTTGGCTACCGCAATTAATGACGACTAACGCAATTGATTGCAATGAACATTGACTCATGCGAATTGATCGCATGTAATGACGATTAACAACAATATACCCCAATTAACGCAATATACCGTAATTAACGACAATCAACGTAATTAATGTAATTAAAGGCATTTATTACAATAAATAATTATTTAAAACAATTATGACAATAAATAAATAAATATTAAAATAGTTATGGCAATAAATAACCATTAAAGATAATTATTACAATAAATAATTAATAAAATAAAACAATTAGTACAAAACAATATATTTACAGCATAAAAAAAAGAAGAAAGGGAAAAAAGAGGCAGTGGCTAGGGGTGGATAATGAGCTGGCTCGGCTCGTTAAGAGAACGAGCAAAAACCCAGGCTCGGCTCGGCTCATTAAAAACTCGAACTCGGCTCGTTAAGCTCATTAGGCTCGTTATCAATAAACATGGTGAACCTTATCAATGTTTGGATGGTAAACCTTTGTGAGAAAGGGAACCTGTTTTCAGTAATCAAATCAAAACTTATCAACCAAAAATGTGTAAGTTTTTGAATGCTTTAATACATATTTCCCAAACCCATGGGTAATCAGACGAAATGTTTACACTTTACATGGCTGACATCATTGAAAGCATCATATGATGATCTGATCTCCATCATGTAAATGTGAAGCTGCAATTAAAATTCCATTGATGGGCAACACATATGGCCCCCTTCTGAATCAGATGCACACAAGAACTTAGTGTACATGAAGCTTGACAAAATATCAGCAAAAATATGAACTGACAAATTAATTGTACCGGGATGCTAATGGAAATAAAGTGTATAACAATACTCAGGAATCAGTGTAAATTATCTTTCCAGCTGGGCTCATTTTAACAGTGTCAAAGGGGAATCATTATCTGTGATCCGTCAGACCATAACTAACAAGTTTTCTCAATTTTTTTTCCACATTTTACACTCAACCATCTAACTCGGCAAATAGGGGGTTCATATATTTACATGTATAAAAATAATATCATGGCCACATCACCTTCAATAAATAGAGCCAGCTAAAGACTGTCTTGCACAAAACTGAAATAAGACATGATAAATATCACTAGTGCCTGGTTAAACCTGATATATCCGGCTTGCCACTATTAAAACTAGAAACATCACCTAATGCCCCACCAAACTATCAACGGTTTCTAATCATACACTAAACTTGTTTTTCCATCACATTGATTCCTCGAGTCAAATTAACAAAGATTCAAGCGGACTTTATTGCGGCTTCTTTAGAACTCGGGAGTAAGAAAGTGACACGACAAGTTCACAATCACCGCATCCACTCTTCTAGATCAATAAACATGCATGCTTTGTTAGACCATGTGGCTTAGTCTAGTTTATTTTAGTTAATGAATAATTAACAATGTTGGGTACCGATATTATTTGAGGCGTGTGGTGTGTGTAGACTTATGTCGGTCAAGTTGGAAAGAACTTGTCCGGGAAAAGATGGTGTTTTGGTATTTGCATGTGCAGGTAACTTCTGAGGCGATCGTGGTCTACTGGCGGTGACCGGAGATGGCTTGGTGCGAAGTCATGGTCTAGAGGGTCGAGGATGCCGGAGGAGACTACGAGCTCGAGTTAGGCGTGGAGATCAAAGATGGATGATGCGTGTTGAAGCTACTGGATCGCTGCTTTGGAGGCTACGACACGTGATAATTTTGGGAGTGTCCAAAATTGGAAAGCTGGGAGAAATTAGGAAATCCTTGTTTGTTAGGATTAGATTAGATTATGTAACCGTGTCGGATGAGGACACGTTTTGGATTTGGAGACTACGGTCTCTCCATAGGGGTGCAGGGGCTAGCACACACACACACACACACACACATATATATACACACACACACACACACACACACACACACACATATATAGGCTGGCGGCTGCGGAGGAGTAGGGTGTTTTTTTAGAACAGATATCACGTCGGTTGTGTTAGGGCTTGTTGGCTTCCGGCGGCTGAAGCTTTTGGGTGTTCGTAATCTCCTGAAATAAAAAGGCGGCCGTGGCTATCTGCTGTTGCGGTTTTGATACCGACGTAAGGTGCTGGTGGCTCGTGGTTGTGCTTGCAGTTTTACAAGGGTTTCGTGCGGTTGGTGGTGGTCAGGTGTTTCATCCTCCGGCGCGCTACAACGACGCCGATTCTGGTCGCGTCAGCGCTTTGTGTCGACTCGTTCGCCGTGAGGAAAGACGGAGCACATCTAGAGGTAGTGTGCACAGTATGAGATCGAAGCTGCTTTGATCTACGTTGTTGTTTTAAGTCCGCCATTGGTTGGATGATGCTAACACGTGGAGCTTGTGCACGTAATTGGCAAAATCAAATCGAGCAAGAGCATAGCATTGTTGGTTTTCTAGAAGAGATAAGAACAAATTAAAGCGACGTCTCATGAATTTCTAATCTGCTCAAGAATAAAGATCGTCAAGAAGGTCGCGGTGTCTTTATACACAAAGATATTATGTCGTTGTCACGCAAGACACGTGTAGGTTGCTACTGATGCGTAAAGAAATAGTTTCCCATTTTGTTGTCTATTGTTGTGTTGACAGGTTGGACAATCAGAAGACAGTAGATTTGAGGAAAAAGCTTTCACTACGAATTACAATCATTCACCCCCCCTCTGATTGTCATTAACGATCCTACACATGCAAAGCAACTCTCATCAATGGACACATGTGAAGGTTCGCCCTCAGATGAACCATCAGAAATGTTGAAATCACTACACTCGGAGTCCTGCACAGCACGAATGGATTCATATTAGCACTATAGCTTATCTTATAGATTCATACTGTGCCTATTGATGCTAACATATCTATAACATATGACATTTCTACAACATGACATTTCAAGGACTTAACAACCACCAGATGGACCAAAGTCACCAAACCATGCATGCAAAATGCTACTCAACATTCCATTCAAATGATAAGACTAACACTAATCCTTGAGATCATTCATTCACTAACACAGGATTCAGCCACTTCCCACTAACAGAGGATTCAGCCACTGCCTACTAACAGAGGATTACATGCAAAGTTGTCATTCATTCATTCTTTAAGCCACTAACATACTGGTCAACATTTCATTCAATTGATAATCCAGATCAGAGATCAATCCAGATCAGAGTGGACATTTCATGACACTCACCGAGGGGACATCTGTAGTAGGGGTCGGTGCTTGGTCTTGGACTCGGCTGTTGACCAGTATGGCGAGGCAGGAGCTGCCGACCAATGGGCAGGGCCGAGCAGGCGGCGGAAGAGGGAGGCCCAATGCTGGGACCGGACCGGAGCAGGGAGGTGGTGGAAGAGGAGGTGGCTAAAGAGGATGCTGTGAAGAGAGGCGGGCCGCCCGGAAGAAGGGTGGAAGAGGCTGCGGCATGCCAAGCGAGGCGGCGGAAGAGGGGGAAGAAGAGGAGGCAAGCGGTGGGGCGGTTGTGCTGTCTTGTGAAAAGGGGTGGCGGAAGAGAGGCGGGGTGCGCATGGCCAAGCGGAGGCGGGTCTGCGCGCACTACCAAGCGGAGGTGGCGGCGGAGGTGGGGTCTGACGCGCCTTGCCTGCGCCGAACAGGAGGAGGCGGCGGGAGAGGTCAAGAATGAGGGACAAAGACATCTGCACAGGAAGGAGAAGGAAGGTTTAGGGTTGAGCGATGCAAGCATCAGGCGGCTAGGCACTCGACTTCGACGAGCCTAACGAGTTAACGAGTTACTCATGAGCCACTCTACTGGGCTCATTAACATAACGAGCTTTTTGGCCAGCTCGGCTCGGCTCGTTAAGGGACCGAGTTCGAGCCGAGCCCTTAACAAGCCAAGCTGGAGTTTCGAGATTTTTTTCCACCCCTAGCGGTGGCGACTACTGATTTGGCAGCTGGCCAGAAGCCAGTAGCGAGGGTTCCATGGCGGGATCGATGGAGGAGGCCGACGGCGGGGTCGAGGCCGGAGGCCAGTGGCAGAGTCAAGAGAGGGAGCCAGCGGACAAGGGAGGCGGCGGCGCGAAAGGAAGACATGGGAGCGGGCGGGCGGAGGAGGGAGGAGGTGGCGACACGAGCGTGGGTGCCAAATCTGGCCGGGGCCGAGGAAGGAGGAGGGAGCCAGGGAGGAGGGAGGTGGTGACACGGGCGAAGGAGGGAGGAGGAGGGCGACGCGCGCGTGGAAATGAGGGAGGCGGGCAGGAAGTGCTCGAGAGGAGGATGGGAGAGCCGAGGGGTTGTGCGGGCGGGGGCGGTGAGGGGTTGTGCGGAAGGGGTTGGGTTTTTTTGTTGAATGGCAAAAGCGAGTAAATAACACCCTTGTTTGGGATGGCTCCGGCTTTTTGCCCAAAAAAGCCGGAAGCTGTCCCAAACGGGGAGCTTTTCCCATCGGCTTTCTCAGAAGCCGGAAGTCACGTTATACGTGAAAAATCCGAAAGCCAGAAGCCACCATGGGGCAGCTTCCCGCAGCCCCATTCCAGATTTACCCCTCAAGTTCACACGTAATTACCCGATTTTGCTATCGCATAAAATCCCCCTCCCAGCCAAACCCTAACCCTGATCCCCACGCCCCCGAGCCCCTCCTCTTCCTCCTCCCACGCGCTGCACTCCCTCTCCCCCTTCCTCTTGAGCAGCGCCGGTGCCCTTCCTCCTCTTCCCACCCTGCCCTCCTCCTCACGTGTAGGCATCATCACCTTTCCTCCTCCTCCTCACGCGCCATCGTTGTCCTCCATCGACGCCGCCCTCCCCTCGTCCTCCTCCTCCTTTGAGCCACCGTCGCTGCCATCCTTCCCCGAGCCATCGTCGCTGGGCCCGACGCGGCTGCCTCCCTCCTCCACCACTGAGCCGTCGCCACCGACCTCGACGTGGCCGTCCCAACTGGATCTGCTCTCGCCCCGTCGTGGCCGCCCCAACCAAAAGAAGAGCTGTATTTTCTATGAGATAGTGTGTGGTTTCTCTTACAGCATTCCGGTGGCTGGAGCAATTTGCCTGATTCACCCCTTGTTTATGATTGTGTTCTTCAGGTGTAGTTCATTCTGTATTGTCGTTTGGTTGGTAGATTCACTGATTTATGTTGCTTTCTTGTGGTTTCGATTTCAGAGATGTTGGAGGCATCAAGGCAACCGAGCACAGAGTAAGGTAATTGGCTTTTACTTTGAAGTAGTCTCCAATTCCCCCTTTTGTTCCATTATCAAGTGTGCGTAAAACTTTTCAGAGTGATGCATCTTTTCATTACCTAGTGTGTACAAAGCATGACAAATCGAAAGTTGCATTAGTGTTTGAATGTTGTGATGCAAAGAATTACCGCTATGTACTAATGGATGGCGAGAGTTTAATGATGCATCTTTTTAATTATCTAATTTCACATTGCAATGTCAAATTTATCAGCAAGGGTGCAGTGAAAAGTCAGATGCTATTAGCATGATAATGTCCATCTCTAGATTACTAACGGTGGCTTAACCATCATGTCTAGTATGTTATGAATATTGTGTGTATATTCAAGAGGGCTCAATGGGTAATATATATAGGGATGTATAGGGGGTTTTTCATATACAAATAAGGAAATATAAAAGAGTTCTATTCTAACACCCCCTCAAACTCATGGTGGATCACACACACTGAGTTTGGAGAGAAAATACAAATGTTATGCCCTAGTCTGTGACTTCATGAAGAAGTCAGCAACCTGTAACTCTAATAGCACAAACTGTAAAGCAAGTACTCCCTTCTACACCTGTGAGCGAGTGTATGAAGCATCCACACCAATATGCTTTGGTGAGCTCATGCTTCACTGGGTCCCGGGCAATACTGATAGCACATGTACTGTTAGACAAAAGAGTCGTAGGTCCCATCACAAGCACTCCAAAATATGAAAGTAGCCATCTCAACCAAGTAACCTCTGTTGTCACTACTGCCATAGCTCTCAACTCAGCCTATGCACTCAAACGGAAATCGCACCGCTTCTAGTCTTCCGCATAATCGGGAGAAGCCAAGAAAAACACAAGAAATGAAAAGAGAACGATGATCAGAAGGATCACTAGCCTAGGCCGCATCGGAGTACGCCTGAAGTTGTAGTGAGGTAGAGCTAGGGAAAAACAAATGACGAGAGATAGTCCCACGCAAGTAGCGAAGAACACGAAGGTCCAAGGAGGTCCTAAGCGGTCATGATGAAGCCACGTGGCCGCTCCTGAGAGGATCTTGATGAGGCCGCGTGAGCGCTCCTGAGGAGACCCTGAACGGCCCTGATACACCCTGGAGGAGATCTTGAGCGGCCCTGATGGAACCATGTGGCCGCTCCTGAGGAGGTCTTGATGAGGCTGTGTGAGCGCCCCTAAGGAGGTCCTGAACAGCCCTAATGCGCCCTAAAGGAGGTCCTCAGCGGTCATGACGAGGCCCCGTGGCTACTCCTAAGGAGACCGCGCGAGCACCTCCAAAGAGGTCCCGAGCGGCTCTGATGCGCTCAGGAGGAGGTCCTAAGCGACTCTGATTAAGCCACGTGGCTATTCTTGAAGAAGTTGACGTCCAAAAGAAACCTTCACACTTAGACGGTTCGAACAGTACATGGTACTACCGCCAAGAGATGCACGGTCGTACCGCTTTAACCGGTAGTTCCGCTAGTTAGCCTCTGGTAGTATCGTTTTGAAGCTAGGACCTCCCAGGAGGTCTTTAAAGAGGTCCTAAACAGCCCTGATGAACCATATGACACTCCTGAGGAGATCCTGAATGGCTCTAATGGAGGCGCGCAACACTCCTGAGGTGGTCCTAGGCGATTTTGATGAAGCCACGTGGTGCTTTCTGAGGAGGTCTTTGTAGGTGCTGCTCAGGACCATCTCTTTGAGCCAGGACCTCCCAGGAGGTCTTTGTAGATGTCATCTAGGACCTCTTGGGAGGTCTTTGAAGTCAGGACCTCCCAGGAGGTCTTTGAAGAAGCCGCCCAAGGCCTCTCAAGAGGTCTTTGAAGCTAGGACCTCCTAGGAAGTCCTTGTAGAGGCCGTTCCAGAACCTCTCAGGAGGTCTTTGAAGTTAGGACCTCCCACAAGGTCTTTGTAAAGATCGTCCAGGACCTCCTTTGAAGCCAGGATCTCCCAGGAGGTCTTTGAAGGGGACATCCCAGGACCTTTCGGGAGGTCTTTTGAAGCCCGGGCCTCCCAGGAGATCTTTGAAGAATCCGTCCAGGACCTCTCAGGAGGTCTTTTGAAGTTATTCTTTATAGATGCCAAATCTTGCCATCAACAGTATGTTTGGTTGGTGCCCTGGGAGTCTGCCTGGTCCAAAGGGACTCGTGCTCGAGCGATCAAAATGGTCGCCTAGCTCCCAGTGGCACTCACAGACGCTTTTTCCTCCCTCGCGTATGCTTCTCCCTCCAAGCCGCCAGCCTCCACCTTGAGCTCCTCTCCCTGTCCTAGCCCTCCACGTCATGATCTTCACCCCGAGCTCCTCTCCAAAATCCCCTCGGCCGCCACCACTGCTTCGTCTCCATCTCGCCCATGATCCGCCGAGGAGCCGCTCGCTATGACTCCATCTCCGTCACGTTCCGCTGCCATCCATCATCCTTCGCCTGTGCCACCTTCACTGTTGGAATCGCGTGTTCGCGTTCTACATCGTGCTTCCATTGTATTCGTCCGAATGTCACCGAGCCGCCGCGACCTCGCTCCCTCCAAAAGTCGCCGCCTCATGGATGATCTCCTCGTCGGTGAGCTATTTTACCTCCCGAGCGCGTCATCATCTTCGCATCGACCTCCTCTCCAAAAGTCCTATGTCATCGGTCTCGGTTTCGCCTCCATCTCGCTGCAATCCGTCGAGGAGCCACCGCTGCCGTGAGCTCCATCTCCATCACATTCCGCCACCGTCCATCGTCCTCCGCCCGTGCCGTCTTCACCGTTGGAATCGCGTGTCTGCGTTCTATGTCGTGTTCCTATCATCTTCGTCCGAGCGTCACCGAGCCGCCGCCGACCTCGTCCTCCCGAAAGCCGTCCGCTGCCTCCTCCATTCATCTCCTCGCCGGTGAGCTCTTTTACTTCCCCGAGCGCATCATCATCTTCGCCTTGCTGCCCGCAACCCATTTTTGACCTCTCCGGTCGTCGACGATAAGTCCCTACCGATGCTGAGCCGTCTCCACCGAGCTGGCTGGAAGAGCAGAGAAGGACGAAGGAAGGAGGCGTATTTTTTGATTTTACGCTTCATAATTCTGAAAACGTATTTTCTGTTTTGATGCTATCTTCGTACACATATCATCAACCAAACCACTAAAATCATTTATTTTTCAACCTAGCCCCGTCGCCACTTTTTGAGGGCACGGCTCTCAGCCGCCGACCAACCACCAAGCATGCCCTTGGTTCTACGCCCCCTTTCCCATTTTGGCGTCGCGAAGCCACTAGATTATTCACCTCTCGATCCACAAATCTCTCTCTCCATTCCACTTCCCAAATCCAGCAGTGTAGGAGGACACCGCGAGGCGCGTGGGCTTCTAGGGTTTCGGGCTCCGATCGATGCGGGCATGAGGATCCGGGAGCTACGGTATGGCGCCGGGGAATTGGAGGAGGAGGTCGAAGAGGAGGAGCGAGGGGAGGTGAGGGGCGGCGGCGAGGTGGTCGCCGTCGCTCGGCTGAAGGCGAAGCGCGCGCTCGTCGGCGCCGGCGCGAGGGTCCTGTTCTACCCGACGCTGCTCTACAACGTCCTCCGCAACCGGTTTGAGGCCGAGTTCCGGTGGTGGGATCGCGTCGACCAGGTGCTAGTCTTAGACCCGTCTGCATCTCTATCTACTTGGTTTGTAATCTACGCTATTATTTTGGACTCGATTCAGAGTTTTATTTTGTCTCGTGGCATAGGGGGCGGTTATTGTGGCTGTTGTTCTGTGATTAGTTCATTCAACTGCTGTCTTTGTTGCCCTTGATTCATGGATATGTGGAATATCCAGTCTGGAGATAAGGGAGATTTATTTTGGGGTTCGATACTATAATTGTAGGAACAAAACTTTCGGAATTGTGCCAATGTTGATTCTGTGTAGTGTCGCTTATGTTTTGTTTAGACTTTAGATTGCTTGTGCTTGTGCTTGCTCTTGAGGAATCGGTGTCCGGAATTTGAGTAGTGATCATTTGGGTGGACCTCTGTAAGTAGTTCTGTTTTGCCTCCCAATATGAGTAATTTGAGTGGTTACTAGTTACCTGTATGGTAATGTTTTCCTGTTTTCATTGATCTGTGATGCTTTTTGCCCAGCAATGGTGCATAGATATATGCACTGATTCAGGTATTTGGGGAGGTTTATCAGTTAAATTGGGGATGAAAGAATAGTAGCAATTCCTTTTTAACGTGTCATCTTTTGATACCTTTACGGAACAAACTTGGACAGTTGAATCAATCAATCATGGACAGTTGAATCAATCAATCAAGTAACATTCTGAGCTTGTGTTCGTTGATGCTGTAGTCTGATTTTCTTTCCACCTCCATCTCCAGTATGTTTTGCTAGGTGCTGTTCCTTTCTCTAGTGATGTGCCGCACTTGAAGCAACTTGGAGTAAGGGGGGTTGTCACACTGAATGAACCGTACGAAACTCTGGTTCCAACATCCTTATACCAGGTAAATATTCCTTTACCTGATTTTGTAGCTGCAGGATTTTTTTTTCTGTGCATAAAAAATTCTGAACTTATCTGCAGTTCAGTATCTACTTGTCTGTATCTTTGAACAACAGAAATTAATGCCATGACTTGAGTTGGAAATCTATAATGCATTTTAGAACTCATATTGTCAACTAGAGACATGTAGTGTCAGAATATGTTGTGATCATTTTGGAGATCATTCCCTTACCTCATTGTGCATCATGCAATCAGCAAAACACTTGGGCACGTGGACATGTATCCACTTTTGTGCTGAATAATAAGGGGTTTTCTTTCTTTTACAGGCTCATGGAATCAATCATCTTGAGATTCCCACAAGGGACTATCTTTTTGCCCCTTCTCCGGAGGATATTTGTCGAGCTGTGGATTTTATCCACGGTAAGTACCATGCTTTCTCAACCATAAACATCAGCCAAGATCAGTGTGCTTTGAGGATAATGATAGTATGCTGATGCTTGACAGTGGTAGTATTTTAATCATTTTGATGGGTGGGAAAGATAGCTTATTAAATCATGGATATGCGTCACAATCATTTTTAAGTATTTAATTTATTGAGTAATACATTTCCTTTTGACTTTCGTGCTATCTTGCGTATTGTTGTCTGATGATAAGCCCCTGAAGCAATTTCATTTCATTGGTCTAACTTGTAACAAGCAGTCAAACAACAGTGCTGATCCACACTAGGAATAACAATGGACTATTCAAGTTTTCTTGTAGTCATTGTACATGGTATGGTCCAATTGCAACAATAAGTTAGAAACATCGAGCCACACTGCTAAGGCCTTAGCGATGATAGCATAACGAGTCCATGTCATGAATCTTCTATACAAATTTGCATGGAAGTCAAGCAGCCAGAGTTAATATATGTATGTTCTTTTTCCAGGAAATGCATCACAAGGTGGTAGCACTTATGTCCACTGTAAGGCTGGAAGGGGACGAAGCACCACTATAGTTTTGTGCTATCTGGTACGACAAAGCGCTAATTATATAATAGCTTCTTGTTTTCCTTCATTCTACGTATGCCAGCTTATTATCTGTGTAACTTGCAGATTAGGTACAGGAACATGACGCCTGAAGAAGCTTTGGATCATGCACGATCTGTAAGGCCCAGAGTGCTTTTAGCACCATCTCAATGGTAGGCATGCAACCTGACCTCTTATGTAGTTGTGTACTACCTAAATGATATAATTATTACTCTCTGGTCTCTATAAGATTAAAATTCTGCAGCTGTTGATATGCTTCTTTCCCGTTGCTTTTTTTTTCTGCAGGCTGTTAAACTATTTAGCACTCTCACCACCAGATGCCTTTCAATACAGAGCTCAAACCTAACCTGCTCGGTGAAATCTGGTGAACTGATTAGTGCTGTCACCGCCAGATGCCTTTCAATTCAGAGTTCAAACCAAACCTGCTCAGTAAAATTTGGTGAAGAATACAGTGAAGCAGCCATTACAGAGACTGAAACTGATGGCTACACCACCGAATTCGACGGTGAGCATTTTGTTTTACCGTTGTGTCAAAGTATGCTATCCAGGCCAGCCAGATGCCTTTCAATTCAGAGTTCAAACCAAACCTGCTCAGTAAAATTTGGTGAAGAATACAGTGAAGCAGCCATTACAGAGACTGAAATTGATGGCTACACCACCGAATTCGACGGTGAGCATTTTGTTTTACCGTTGTGTCAAAGTATGCTATCCAGGCCAGCCAGATGCCTTTCAATTCAGAGTTCAAACCAAACCTGCTCAGTAAAATTTGGTGAAGAATACAGTGAAGCAGCCATTACAGAGACTGAAATTGATGGCTACACCACCAATCGACGGTGAGCATTTTGTTTTACCGTTGTGTCAAAGTATGCTATCGAGGCCAACCAGCCCCACTGGGTGCAACGATGCGGTGTTCATAACTGATGCAGATCTCGAGGGCTATGAGACTTACGCTGATGCTGGTAAGGATGCTGTCTCAGTGGAGGTGGTAGTCCGGCACAAGCCCATCATGAGGAGGCTATCCTGCTTCCTTGGGTCCTTGAAGCTTACCAACAATTGCGAACCACCTCCAAGCCGTTTTACTGAGGTCCGCGCCTGCTAGGTAGACTTGCAATGGTTTCTGGATTTTTTCCATGTTGTGAATCTGCAGAGTGTAATTTATCGGCATGAGTTTCCACAGCCTGCGCAACTCCCTCGGGAGAAATTTGTATGCTGTGTGTAGAGAGAGAGAGAGAGAGAGAGAGAGAGATTTGAGTGCACTGGTTTGTGATTTCATTGTTTGGATGGAATAAAAAAGGTGTGCTCGTTTGGTATGGTCTCATAATGTTTGCTGCCTGCTCAATATTCTGCTGTTTTGGGCCTCTTTTGACTCTTCATTTTATACCTTCTCATCGGACAACTGGTGATTTGAACCATGATAGCGAGAATTCTTTTATGGCGTCTGTTCAAGTTTGTGCACATGAAAAATGCCTAGTTCCATTTCTTCTTTGGTGATCAAGTTTTGTTTGCCTTGGAGTGCTGCCAAACTATCTTGATACTACTAGTTTGTTCGGTGGATGTCCATTCGGAGGGTCATTTGGATGCTACAGAGCCTAATCTGATATCCTCATTCTGGCGAACACAAGCCCAAACCAGTGCTAGATTGGAAGGTCCAAATGAACAATGGAAAGAATCCTTTTTGATGAGTTGCTGCGTTGTCTGAGTCTTCATCTGAGTTCCTTTACTTATCCATTATCCCACTGCAATTACATAGTAAGCATATGCACTGCCCCATATTTACAGTGTACACAGAATAAATGTTTTAGATGAACATGAAGTTTCTCTATTGATGGCAGAGCAAGAAACACCTCAAATCATTCACAGACTAACGCGCCTGCGAAGAAAATACCCGAAAAGAGAGAACGAAGAAAGGTGAGAGACCTCAAGAACAAAAACATTCCTACGGTGCTCCCTAGCCTACTACTGATGGCAACCGTTCTTGTTTACAGGAATCGGGGGAGCCCTGAACCCGTTCGCGGCCATCAGGCTCAGATTCGCGCAGGAACTCGAGGGCTTCTTGGCTATCCCTCCCAGCGCGACGTAGCTCTTTCACGATTTGATCTTCTGCTTGTACGAGTTCTCCTTGCGCAGATCCTCCAGGCGCCTCACCTCGGACACGCACGCGAACGACTGGGACTTTCCCTCGTAGTACCTGGACAACCCCTTCCTGCGGATTAAATTAAGAACACCGCAGTTCTTGCACGGTGAGCAAAAGCCTTCATCCGTCTGAAAGTTTTTTTAATGTGATTTTGCGAGGTGGAGTACTTACTTGACAGGAAGCTGTGCCATCACGGACGACATGTCGTAGAGGCTCTCCGACTTCATCCGCCGAATCGGCTGCGGCGCGAACCGGCGATGATCACGGTCGCCTCCCTCCTCCGCGCCGCCATCCGAGAACCGGTTCTCGTCGTCGTCTGACTCGCCGCCTGAGACGGACGACGACGTCTTGAACAGCTCCTCGTCGCCCCCCTCGTGGTGCACCGCCAGCCCGGGTTGATCCCCACTGCTCATGTCGTCTGCAACGACAGCCAGCCTCAGCCCTCTGCTGCTGCTCCCCCAAATCGTAGGTGAAACGGCACGAAAACGCAGCTGTTTCTTTGCTCTCCTCCCTTGCGGCTCTGGTCATTGGCCTTTCGCAGTGCCGGCGGGGTGGCGCTTATATATACAGACGAGAAGAGCTGGTCTCGAGCCGGACCGGGATAACGCGCGGCGCCCTATCGCTTTCAGACGCGGTACGACGTCCTTTAACCAGCAATACCACAGTAACGTGCGCAATTTGCTGCAGAAAAGAAACGTCGATAACGCGCGCAAACTTCCCTCGCATCACCGTTGCCGGTGCGTGGGTCTACATGGCATGAATCGGGCGGTCCGGTCGGCCTGTGACACTGACACGGGCGTGGCCCCCGTCGGTCCAAGTTTTTTTTGCTGGTGTTGGCCACTTCCACATGGCTTTCCCGGATTCTGTTCCGCGGCTGTGCCCCGGGCCCTGGCCGGTCTGATCTTATCCTCTTCAGCTCGGTTGGATGGGGCCGGTTTTGGGTAGGGTTGATGGTCTCTGAGGCTGACGTGCGTCCAAACTCGCAAGGAAGGTTGATTTATCTACGCCGAAGTCTATGACCATCTCATTTGTTACCAAGAGGTTGTCACATTAGCATTTAGATGATATAAGAGAGACAGTAAGATTGTTTCTAGATGAAGAAATCAGCAAATTATTAATACCAAGACACAAGAAATAACTAAATACTATGTTGGAGACTTGTTTGTTACTTAAAAATGTATTTTGTGGGTCTCACTGTCTCTAAGCAAAATATCCACATGATCACTTGTGTAGCTCGACTTTATTATTGATATGATAAATGAACCAAAACATGTAAATCACAAAGTTATACTTCATCATTGATCATCAAGAATCATGCACACTTGTAGCAATTAAAGTCTTAGACACAAGCTCAAGAAACAATCTATTGGAAGACTTTTTTTTTTATTAGATTGAGTACCCTCTCTCTTCTTAGTAACGAGTTAAGAAATAAGCTATTGTAGATGTTTAAGAGGACGCGTGGTGTTTTCAGTAGTATTTTGATGATTTAAATATGGGCAACCGCATCTTTCAAGAATATCAAGGCGTATTTTGCGTTCAAGTAGAACTAAACCCGGCAGATTTACAGCTTAGCGTGTAAAGGTGCCGAGAATGGTCACATAAAGAAAAACGATACTAAGTCATAAACAGCTTTAAAAACCAGTTGAGTTGAACATGTTAAATTTTGCACGAGGGGTTAGCAAATATAAAAAGCTATTTCGGTAATTAGGCACTATATGCATTTCCCACTATCTCTTTGTTGAGTATTTAAGTATTTTTCGAATTACTTTAATTCAGAAATATATTAGATAAGACATGAAAAAGTCTCTAGCTATTTTAACAAGGCATATCACAAAGAACACTATAGCAATACCAGATTCTAGAAGAACAGAAACTAGCATTCCTATCTCAGTGTTCAAGACAGTAATAGATAGTAAAGCAAAACAATTAACAAGAGAGATATAGGCATACCTAGATTCAGTGGAAGAAGAAGATGCAGCAGTAGTGTTCTTGACTAGGGCGTCGTTCGTCATGACGTAGTGGAAGTAGTCGTGCAGATTGGTGTAGAATGTAGTCGCAAGTCGCGTAGTTGATATAGAAGAGTTGTAGACGAAAGCGAGTCGAGTCGTGAGAATGATAAGCGGCGATGATTAACGCCCCCAAAACCTTATTCGCCTTCGCTCGTGCAAGCCTTCAAAGACGAGGTTCCGGAGGCTCGCTTCTCCCGATTATGGCGATACAGCGCCTCGGCCGGATGGAGATCGCAAGGGCAACAACAAAGACCGTGGAGTTCGAATTGAGGAAGTGGAGAGAACTCTTGTGTATATTCAGACTTCGTCTCTCGGTCTCCTTTTATAGCCAAAAACAGAGAGCCCAAAGGTCGTCAGAAGACCAAAGGCCAAAGGTCACAATCAAGCCAGTCGTCAGAAGACAAAAAGCCAACAGTCACCATCAAACCAGCAGTCATCAGAAGACCGAAGGTCAACAGTCGCTATAAAGGACCAGCACTCACTCTGTTCTTTTAATGGCCAAAAACGAAGAGACCAGAAACCAACAGTCGCTGTCAGTGCGTTTCGATTTTCGAATAGATAAAGAAAATCGCGCCCGCACCCGACACGCCTGTGTACGTACAAGACACGCACGCGCACGCATACGCAAGACGGCACGCTTTCGGCTTGACGGCTCGGCGAGGCGGCGAGCGCCAGCGTGTGTTGGTTTCTCGATTCCACAAGAGGCTACCACGCTCCACCTTATAAAGTGGTGTAGCTCTCTCTGCTTCCCAATGTGGGACTAAACAGTTTTAGCACTTGCACATGGGCCTTTGAGATTCATTAGGAATTAATTAGAATATAATATTTGGGCCTAGCCCATATTAATTCCAACAATCCCCCACCAGATCTCAAGGGCACATGTCAAATGCCTTGATCCACAGTATTGTTTTAATATACCAGTGTTTTGATGGAGACCGGTTAAGGTTGAACATCCACCTGGAATAGAAGCTACACGTATCCACAACTGAACAATGGACTAAGCCTTGAATTGACAGTTTTGTGTGAATAAGTTTCACTTAAGTCCTTAACTGATACTAGGTCGCCAGCATCCTCATGGTTGGAGCATATAAGTCATACTCTGGCCTATTCATGAGCTTCCTAGAAATTACCCTATTTCATAGATCGTGACTAGCGATCGGGCTCATATAGGTGTGTTCTTTCAAGACTCGCTTCAGAGGGCGGAAGATCTTTGCTTTAACAAGCCACGAACACATTAAGATAAAAATCAACTTTGCCATCTGATTTAGGAGAGAATTGCATCTCCAATGGAGTGGGTCTATAAAGGTACTCTCCTCCCGCTTAACCAATAGCTTGTTTCGCCAATCCTACTTCACGGGATCTCCGATCACATAGGATGGGTTACCACTATGGTATAACTCACGTGGGTCTCAAACCCATCTCCTCGATGCATTGTCTATCACATTTCATGATAAACCCTTTGTGAAAGGATCGCCAGATTCTTAGTCGCTTGGATATAATCCAAAGCTATTACTCGAGTTTCTCATTTTCTGACAGACTTCAATCTTCTCTTCACATGTCTTGATGATTTCATATTATCCTTAGAATCGTTTCACCTTGACAATCACAGCTTTGATTGTCACAGCTTCATCGAAATAGCCAGATGGTTTTTCAACCACCCAGTAAATCCATCAAGAGCTCACGAAGCCATTCGGCTTCAACAATGGCGATATCTAATCTTTGTGAGTTACGCTTCCATTGTTGACCTCGTTAAGATGGTGCCTTGCAAGACTTCCATGAAACAGCGCCACCTCCAAGTAAGAAGACATATCCACTTGTGGCCTTAATCTCATCAACATCGGATATCCGGTTTGAATCACTATAACCCTCCAAGACACAGGGTACCGTATAATGAATGCCATAGCTCATAGTACCCTTTAGATAGCGCATTACCCTCACAAGAGCATGCCAATGATCATCTCCGGATTGAAACAAACCGCTTAGTTTGCTCACAAAGACAAGCGAGATGTCGAACCGGTACCGCTAGCTAAATACATGAGCGAACCAATTATCGAGAATATCTCAATTGGTCTCTGGCTATTTTCGATTTTTCTAAGCAACACGCTAGGATCATAAGGTGTTGGAGAGGGTTTGTAGTCGCTATAACCAAAACGACTCGTAACCTTTTCCACATAATGTGATTGCAATAATGTAATCCCACCATCATCACCTCTTAATAGCTTGATGTTCAAGATAACATCGGCTACTCCCGGATCTTTCATCTCAAAATTCGAGACAAGAAATCCTTGACCTCCTTAATCACATTAAGATTGGTCCCAAAGATCGATATGTCATCAACATACGCATAAAGAATGACTCCTCGCCCCGCCATGGCGATAATACACACATCCGTCGACTTCATTCACAATAAAGCCTCTGAGATGTTAAAGTTCTATTGAACTTTTCATGCCAACGCTTAGGTGCTTGTTTAAGACCATACAAAGATTTCATAAACTTGCACACTTTTCCTTCTTGACCATCTACTACAAATCCATCTGGTGATCCATGTAAATTTCCTCGTCCAACTCTCCATTTAGGAAAGCCGCCTTAACGCCCATCGATGAACGAGAAGACCGTGTGAGGCGACCAGAGATAGTAGTACTCGAATAGTGGTCAATCTAGCCACAGTGAATAAGTATCAAAGAAATCTTCACCTTCCTTTTGGGTATAACCCTGGCCACAAGCCGTGCCTTGTACTTCTCGATAGTACCATCAGGCCTAAGCTTCTTTTTGAACACCCACTTACATCCTACAGGTTTACAACCATAAGGACGCTTAGTGATCTCCCAAGTTCCATTAGAGATAATGGAATCCATTTCATTACGCATCGCTTCCTTCCAAAGATTCTCAGATCCGGAGAAGCATACGCTTGTAAATGGAACTTGGAGTATCATCCACAAGGTACACAATGAAATCAGAACCAAAAGACTTCGCATCCTTTGTCTTTTACTCTTCCTCGAGTTTCATTGTCTTCCTCCTCGTGAATTTGCTCGTGGTTTTGTTCAAAATATTCCATAGGAATGGCGGGTTCAGAATTGTATCGTGTTCCCGACTCGATTTAACTAGGCATATCTTTCATCGGAAAAATATCCTCAAAGAATGTAGCATCTCTGGACTCCATAATTGTACCGACATGCACGTCAGGTACTCCAGATTTCACCACTAGAAATCTATATCCAACGCTATGATGAGCATAGCCTAGAAAGACGTAATCCACGGTTTTTGGTCCAAGCTTACGCTTTTTAGGAATTGGCACATTGACTTTCGCCAAACAACCCCAAGTGCGTAAGTATGAAAGTGATAGTCTTTTCTTTTCCCATTGTTCATATGGGGTTACCTCTTTATTCTTTGTAGGAATCTGTTTAGGACATGACTTGAAGTCAATATAGCCTCCCCCACCATGCTTTGGAGAGACCATTGGTTCAACATGGCGTTAACCAAATCGGTTAGAGCGCGGTTCTTTCTTTCAAAGAACCCCGCTTTGATCGGGGTGAATAGGAGGCGCCCTCTCATGAATTATACCATGTTCCTCATGAATAAATTGAACTCATTTGAAAAGTACTCTCCACCACGATCAGACCTAACCCTTTTGATTTTTCTTTCAAGTTGGTTCTCAGCTTCTGCCTTATAGATTTTAAAGTAGTGAAGAGCTTCATCTTTAGTTTTTAAAAGATACACATGGCAGAACCTAGTGGAGTCATCAATTAAAGTCATAAAATATCTCTTACCACCTTTTGTCAACACACCATTCATCTCACACAGATCTGAATGTATGAGTTCTAATGGTGCCAAGTTTCTTACCTCTGCAGCCTTATGGGGCTTACGAGGCTGCTTTGATTGCACACAAACTTGACATTTAGAACCTTTGACAAAGGTTAATTTCGGATTAACTCTAGACGGCTAACGCGTCATGCAACCAAAATTAATGTGACAAAGTCGTGAATGCCAAATAGTTGTCTCATTACCACTGCAAACATGGTTCACAACATTATTACATAAATCTGAAAGAGATAAGCGAACAAGCCTCCGACACATAACCTTTACCAACAAATTGTCCACACTTGGACACTACAAATTTATTGGATTCAAATACTATCTATAGCCATCTCTACACGTAAGAGATCCGCTAACGAGATTCTTATTGATAGATGGCACATGATGCACGTTCTTTAGTTGCACAATCTTCCAAGTAAACTTCAGATCGACCGTACCAACACCATGAACAAGGATATGTGACCCGCTCCCATTAGAACGCTGAATCCCGTGACACGGTAAGAAGAGAACATTGAAATATCAAGACACACATGTATATTGGCACCAGTGTCTATCCACCAATCGGTAGATTGACATACGGAAAGAACGGTAGGTAAATTACCATACCTGAAATTCCGCCTCAAGAGTACCAACAACAATATTGGCGGACTTGGAATTACGCCTCTGGCGATTTTCCCACCTTTGCGTTGGTTGCAATCCTTGGCCCAATGACCGGGTTCACTACACACAAAGCAAAGGCTATCCTTTGTGTTCTTCTTCTTCTTCTTGAAGCTTGTTGTTTGTGCACTCTTGTTCTTGCCTTTGAACTTTTGAGTTTGGTCATTCTTCTTCGTACTATATTGGCACTAGAATGTCCCTCATTACCTCTAGTATGTGTATCTTTTGCCCTCGCCTTCTCTTCAACATCAAGAGACCCAATGAGATTTTCAAATGAAAACTCTTGTCTCTTGTGTTTCAAAGAAGTAGCAAAATTCCTCCAAGAAGGAGGTAGTTTGGCAATAATGCCACCATGACAAATTTGTCCCAGAAACACACACTTGAAGTACCAAGTTCTCAGGGCCATGGATTGTATCTCATGAGCTTGTTCAACTATAGAACGGCTATCAACCATTCTATAGTCATGGTATTGCTCCATGAGATACAATTCACTACCTGCATCCAAACCCCAAATTTGGCTTCGAGTGCATCCCACATCTCTTCCCCGCTTTATCACCATATATGCATCGACTAACTTCTCACCAAGAACACTAACCACGGCACCTTTGAAAAGGTTATCGCTGACCTCGAACGCTTGCTCCTGCTCAGAGTAAGTGTTCTTCAGTTTGCCACTTGCCACATGGAAAACGCTCATGGCGAGTAGCCAAAGCACCATCTTATGCGCCACCTCTTGTAATTCGCACCATCGAATTCAGAGGGTTTGAGTCTTGCGCAAGAAAGCAGCTTGACGAAAAATGCCTACAATAAGGTTTTTGGATTGTTGAGTATTTAAGCATTTTTCGAATTACTTTAATCCAGAAATATATTAGATGAGACATGAAAAAGTCTCTAGCTATTTTAACAAGGCATATCACAAAGAACACTATAGCAATACCAGATTCTAGAAGAACAGAAACTAGCATTCCTATCTCAGTGTTCAAGACAGTAATAGATAGTAAAGCAAAACAATTAACAAGAGAGATATAGGCATACCTAGATTCAGTGGAAGAAGAAGATGCAGCAGTAGTGTTCTTGACTAGGACGTCGTTCGTCATGACGTAGTGGAAGTAGTCGTGCAGTTGGTGTAGAATGTAGCAGCAAGTCGCGTAGTTGATGTAGAAGAGTTGTAGACGTGGCGTGAGAGTCGAGTCGAAGCAATGACGATCGCATGACGCCCCTAAAACCTTATTCGCCGCCAGCAAGCCTTCAAAGACGAGGTTCCGGAGGCTCTCCGTTATCCGATACTGCAAAGACACTCGCCGGATGGAGATCGCAAAGGACAGCAACAAAGACTGTGGAGTTCTGAATTGAGGAAGTGGAGAGAACTCTTGTGTATATTCTGTACTCTGGTCTCGGTCTCCTTTTATAGCCAAAAACAGAGAGCCCAAAGGTCGTCAGAAGACCAAAGGCCAAAGGTCACAATCAAGCCAGTCGTCAGAAGACAAAAAGCCAACAGTCACCATCAAACCAGCAGTCATCAGAAGACCGAAGGTCCAGTACGCACGCCAAGACGCCAAGACGGCATACACGGCACTTCTAAGCTTTCGGCTGACGGCAATAGCGTGTGTTAGCTCTCTCCAGTTCACAAAGAGGGCTACCACGCCCACCTTATAAAGTGGTGTAGCTCTCCTCCGATTCCCAATGTAGACTAAACAGCTTTAGCGATTTGGCGTGGTACGCTGAGATTCATTAGAATTAATTAGAATATAATATTTGGGCCTAGCCCATATTAATTCCAACACTCTTGCTCCATATTTGCGATAACGCTTTAGCATTACTTACCTTCGCAAGGAAAAGAAAAACATATGACTTTGAAAGAGAAAAAAAACAGGTTTATCAATTATCATCATCACATCGTCCATAAACACCTAAGCACGCAATGATCATATGGACGGAACAAGTACTGCACTCTCCATTATTTTTGTGGAGATATGATCGGTCTTACACAGTCTTCCTCACTTACATCAACTCCATCGTCGTTTCTGCAAAACAAAGACATTCTCGATTTTAAAAAAATCTAGTAGAACAAGGGGAGAAAATTCAATCGAGCCTAAACACAACAACGTGGCGAGTTCGAGAAGCGGGACACGCGTCAGGAGAAGCGTATACGCGTCAAACGCGTGTCCCGTGCAGAAACTGGCGAGCCTGGCACGTCGAGCACCAACCCAACACGTAGACCTGGAAAAAACCTAATTAAAACCCCCGGCGCGCATCGCATTAGCGCCATTTCCGGGACAAAGCCACGAATCTGACCAACACGGCCAGACCAGGGCGCACAGGCTTTCTCGTGTTCGCATGTTGCTCAGAACGATGTCACGCTGCCCAAATGCGGAATCTTTTTTTATTAATTAATCCTTTTTAAATTTTATTTTAAAGTTAACCCCAATACACTTTATTTACAATTCTTACCCATTTGATCACGTCACCGATGGTAACGTGACAAAATAACACTATCACACTGGGACATGCTCTTGTCACACCACCACCCATAGCGTGACAGTGTTGTTTGGTCACGCCACGATCAGTGGTGTGACCAAAAGTACTATTTAGTGGACTTATCCTATGACGTGACGGCGTTGATTTGTCACACCACGGATGGTGGCGTGACCAAAAGGGTCAGAATTGGAAATAAAGTGCGCCGGAGGTTAACTTTAAAATAAAATTAAAAAATGGTTAATTAATAAAAAAAAGTTCCCAGATGCGCCTGTCTCTGCCTTCCCATTTTTTCTTTTCCTTTTCTTCTCGGGCCAATTGAATGTCCTAATCCTCAGCATTAATTCTCGTGCTTCAGTATCTCATCGAGAATTTATTATTATTATTTTAGCCCTGGCCGTCACGTGAATTACAAAAATAGCTCTTGTCTTTGCTTTTATTTGTAAATCTAGCCTCCTCCTTCTCCTTCCGTGGTCGTGAGTGGAGAAAGTGACCTTCGCGTGGGGAGCGAGAAAGTGACCGATTAGATAGTGGAGCGGGATCGACGCCGACCAAGGCCACCGGCCAGAGGCGGGTGCACGCTTCTTGGTGGTGGCGAGCGCTGAAGTCTGAGCCACTGAGTTTCCGCGTTCGGGCGGCGCGGAAAGAGCCCGGGCTCACCACCTTCCGCTGTCGCCGCTGGTTCCCGCGCCAGAGAATTGCCACGCTGGCCACCGAGCTTCCGCGGCCCTCGAATGCGGAAATAGATACATGTCGTGCCCAAGACATTTCGCGTTCAGGAGTAGACTAAATTTACAAATACGTCAGCGTGGAGTCATTTTTGCGATTCACGGCGTGGGGCCAAGAAAAAAAAATCTCTGATCGAGATTATTATGTCAAGTTCAGGCGCTAAAGACGCCTTAATCCTTATCCATGTCACGGCTGTTCCAAGCCAAGTGTTGTGGATCAGCACAGAGCCATGGGTGTCCTATTGGTCCTTGGTCCTTGCGACGTGACCTGGCTTAGACCAAACTCCGAAGTAGGGCTAGAATGCTGGGCAGAGGAAGTGTTGAGAGTGAGACCGGTCCATCGGTCGGTTCTTAATTGGATGGCTTTGTTTCTCTGGTTCGGTGCAACAAAGGCGTCTCAGCTGGGAGAAAGGCACCCAACCAAATTAGCTCGTGGGAATCCATGAATCGAAAGATCTGTGGCCGGGCAGTTTGCGGTCGCTATGAGCCATAATAAAAGACCATAGACCATCAGGGCAACAGCCCAACTACACCCAAGGGCAGGTTCGAGACCACACGGTTGCCAGCTGAAGACTGCAGAGTCCACGTCAAGCCACAATGTACGAAACCAAGTTCGATGAGCCCATCGCTGGAAAATAAGGAAAAGGACCAGCCATCGCAACACCGGCACGCGAGGTGAGACCGGCTGGCTGATCGCGCGTGTGCGCTGCTGGAATCATGGCCCGATTTCTGGCGGACCGCGTGCGTTGGACGACCTGCCTGTATCTCGGTTCCGAGCTACGGCGCCGAGTACGGCCGGGCGTGCGAACAACGTGGTCCGCGCGCGCGCGGCCTGGGAAAAACACGTTCTCGGATTGGACTTACGTGGTTGTTTGGATCTCAGGAATAAGAAATGGGTTTTAAGAAAACTAGTTTTAGGAGAATTTTTAGCAAAACTGGTTTTAAGTTGTTATTCTGTTATGATGAATTTATGGATTACTTTGTTTGGATCAGAAAAATTAAAACAAATTTTCATCATTTTAGTGTTTGGCTAAAGATATAATTCAAAGTGTCCATCTGCTTCAGCTCGGGACTCTCCCGCCACACAGCGCCCGTGGCAATGAACTTGACGGAGATGCGGAAGCCGAGAAGGACATGGTGAAGCAAAGTGAGGCGTGGCCCCAGATAGTCCGAACCGAAAAGAAAAAAAAGAAACCAACTCCCGAGTCCCGAGAAGCGAGAGAGGGGCTAGAAAAATAATTGCCCAAATGGCGGGGGTCGTCGTCTCCACCGATCCCCTCCACTCCTCCATCCCCCACGACACCATTACCGCTATGAGGAGGGAGGCCATGGGTTTGCTTGTTTAGATGATATCTCACTTATTACCAAGAGATTGTCACATCAATATTTAGATGATATGAGAAAAGAAGGTAAGATTATTTCTAAAAAGAAACCAAAGAAATTATTAATACCAAGACACGAAACAACTAAATACTATGTTGAAGACTTACTTGTTACTTAAAAATGTGTTTTGTGGGTCTCACTGTCTCTAAGCAAAATATCTACAGGATCATATGTGTAGCTCGACTTTATTATTGATATGATAAATGAGCCAAAACATGTAGATCACAAAGTTATACTTCATTATTGATCATCAAGAATCATGCACACTTGTAGCAATTAAAGTCTTAGACACAAGCTCAAGAAACAATCTATTAGAAGACTTGTTTTTTTATTAGATTGAGTGCTCTCTCTCTCTTCTTAGTAACGAGTTAAGAAATAAGCTATTGTAGATGCTCTAAGAAGATGCATGATGTTTTCAGTAGTATTTTGATGATTTAAATATGGGCAACCGCATCTTTCAAGAATATCAAGGCGTATTTTGCGTTCAAGTAGAACTAAACCCGGCAGATTTACAGCTTAGCGTGTAAAGGTGCCGCTAATGATCACATAAAGAAAAACGATACTAAGTCATAAACAGCTTTAAAAACCAGTTGAACATGTTAAATTTTGCACGAGGGGTTAGCAAATATGAAAAGCTATTTCGGTAATTAGGCACTACATACATTTCCCACGATCTCTTGCTCCATATTTGCGATAACGCTTTAGCATTACTTACCTTCGCAAGGAAAAGAAAACATATGGCTTTGAAAGGAAAAAAAACAGGTTTATCAATTATCATCATCACATCGGCCGTAAACACCTCAGCACGCAATGATCATATGGACGGAACGAGTACTGCACTCTCCATTATTTTTGTGGAGACATGATCGGTCTTACACAGTCTGCCTCACTTACATCAACTCCATCGTCATTTCTGCAAAACAAAGACATTCTCGATTTAAAAAAATCTAGTGGAACAAGGGGAGAAAATTCAATCGAGCCTAAACACAACAACGTGGCGAGTTCGAGAAGCGGGACACGCGTCAGGAGAAGCGTTTACGCGTCAAACGCGTGTCCCGTGCAGAAACTGGCGAGCCTGGCACGTCGAGCACCAACCCAACACGTAGACCTGGAAAAACCTAATTAAAACCCCCGGCGCGCATCGCATTAGCGCCATTTCCGGGGACAAAGCCACGAATCTGACCAACACGGCCAGACCAGGGCGCACAGGCTTTCTCGTGTTCGCATGTTGCTCAGCACGATGTCACGCTGCCCGAATGCGGAATCTTTTTTAATTAATTAATCCTTTTTAAATTTTATTTTAAAGTTAACCTGACACACTTTATTTCCAATTCTAACCTTTATTACACCATCGGCGGTGAACGCGACAAAACAACGTTGTCATATTGGGATATGCTTTATCACGCCACCACCGTGGTGTGGCAAATGTTGTTTAATACGTCGCGACCAGGTGGTGTGATCAAAAGTCTTATTTAGTGACTTATCCTATAAAGATGACAAGTTGGTTTGTCACACCACGGATGGTGGCGTGACCAAAAAAGGTCGAATTGGAAATAGAGTGCTGTAGAAGATTAACTTTAAAATAAAAATAAAAAAGGTTAATTAATAAAAAAGTTCCTAGATACGCCACTCTGCCTTCCCATTTTTTTCTTTTCCTTTTCTTCTCGGGCCAATTGAATGTTCTAATCCTCAACGTTAATTCTCGTGCTTGAGTACTCATCGAGAATTTTTTTTTATTTTAGCCTTGGCCGTCACGTGAATTATAAAAATAGCTCTCGTGCTGCTTTATTTGTAAATCTAGCCCCCTTCTTCTCCTTCCGCGGTTGGGGAGTGGAGAAAGTGACTTTCTGCGGTTGGAGAGCGAGAAAAGTGACTGATTAGATAGCTGAGCGTGGGACCGGCGCTCGACCAAGGCCACCAGCGTGGGAGGCAGGCTGCACGGCCACTTGCCGCGGTGGCGGAGCGCGGGAAGTGCATGCCACTGAGTTTCAGCGTTCAGGCGGCGCAGAAAGAGCCGGGCTCACCACTTTCCGCTGTCGCCGCTGGTTCCCGCGCCAGAGAATTGACGCGCTGGCCACCGAGCTTCCACGGCCCTCGAATGCGGAAATGGATACATGTCATGCCCATAACATTTCGCGTTCGGGAGGAGGCTAAATTTACAAATACGTCAGTATAGGAGTCATTTTTGCAGTTCACGGCGTGGGGCCAGGATAAAAAAATTCTCTGATCGAGATTATTATGTCAAGTTCAGGCGCTAAGGACGCCTTAATCCTTATCCATGTCACGGCTGTTCCAAGCCAAGTGTTGTGGATCAGCACAGAGCCATGGGTGTCCTATTGGTCCTTGGTCCTTGCGACGTGACCTGGCTTAGACCAAACTCCGAAGTAGGGCTAGAATGCTGGGCAGAGGAAGTGTTGAGAGTGAGACCGGTCGATCGGTCGGTTCTTAATTGGATGGCTTTGTTCTCTCTGGTTCGGTAGAAAGGCACCCAACCAAATTAGCTCGTGGGAATCCATGGATCGAAAGATCTGTGGCCGGGCAGTTTGCGGTCGCTATGAGCCATAATAAAAGACCATAGACCATCAGGGCAACAGCCCAACTACACCCAAGGGCAGGTTCGAGACCACACGGTTGCCAGCTGAAAACATTGCCTTTTACCAACCAAGTACAGCTGGTGATGTACCGTAATGGAACAGGAGGTGACGCTTCTTGAGCTGTAGCTGTCAAATGGTTCTGAAGTCCCCCATCCTATCCTCTGGTGTAACCATCGCAGCATTCACCTCAGCAATAATGTCTCCAGAACTTTTCAGTCTTTTGGAATAAGAGCAAAAGATGAAAACGAAAAAGAAACGTCCGGACGAAATGCATGCATATCCTGTAGGCCGAATGCTCCGTCACAAATACGGGAAGGGACAAAACTAAGAGGCAGTTTCGTTCTTCAAACATCGCTTCAAGTCACGTCATGTTTTGTTCGTCTTGAGCCGCTATCTAGCTACCTCTACACGAGTAGAACGACACAAGGAAGGTCGCGGGGCTCAGCAAACGGTTGCAACAGCTAGTTTGGTCACAACTCACAACACTGCCAGCCGTATTCAACAAAACCATGCTGCTTCCATGACTAAATAGCACGAGCGCGCGCTCTCTCTGTCTCTCTCTCTCTCGTGTTGTATTTTGAGGGTTATTTTTGTAATTTCTCAATTAGAGAAAGGAAAAAATAGAAAAGAAAAGAAAAAATGGTGGGGCCCACCTGTCATTGGGAGACTAATGTCGCCAACCACAGTGCCCATGGATGGGGTTTTCCCCCCTTTCCTCTGGTGCGTGTGCGGCATGGACAGAAGACTTGGCATTAACCTTGGCGCTAGAGCTACCTGGCTGTAGGTCCTCTGGCGCCGCCGTGTTCACAAGATACCCTTCGTCCTCCTCTTCATAAGGCGGCTCCTCCTCTCCCTTTTCTTCACACCCTGAAACATGGTGAGCTTTCTCCCCAAATCTTTTTGTTATCCTTCCTCGGTTTGGCTTCGGTTTTGTTGGGGCTTTGAGAGCCGCTACATCGCTGTGGTTGGACTCGGCGCCATCGGCGGTGAGGACTAGTTCCCCCTCCCTGCGCATCTCGTTTTTTCCCCTCTTGCTTCCTCTTCTCGGTTGAGGTGCGGTGAGGTCTTGGATTTGCACCGATTGGAGGTGGGAACCGGTCGGTTTTGGCTTGATCTTCTTGTGGGAGAAGAACTCCGGTTTTCTTGTTGATTGGTGCTCTGTGGGTGCATTTGGCGATGCATCCTTGATTGGGTTTTGAGCAACATTATCTGTACCTCGTCTTCGCACATTGGTGTATCCCCGATTTGTGAAGTTGGCATTGTATCTCCGTCAACCTTGTTTGATATTCGCGGCACAGTGGCGTGATTGGTTTTATGAGACAACGCATTTCGCGTGCCTTGCCCAGTTCTACTCCGTGGCTTTAAGTGCCATCCGCCGTGAGTTTTTCTGTTTTTTTAGAATCACATTACTTTGCATTGTGTGCAAGTGCTAGTTGAATTACATTATGTAATTTTTGTCTAATCTTGAGAGACTTTTACTAAGTGATGATTGTGTGATCGGTTTAATGCTCGATGAGGAATTTAGGTCTATGTGAGATTGAATCGACAATTTGGATATATATTAGTCTTGAGCCAGGGTCATCTGGTCCATTACAGGGTCAGACGGTATGATAGGAGCAGGTTGGTATGGTCGTATGCTGCTGCTTTTTTAGAGCAGTGGGTTTTGCGTGGTCTTGAGCTTTTTCAGTGGGTTTTTGTCTCCTCTTACAGGCCAGCCTTTGAGCTCAGGAGTACAGGCCAGTTTCTTCTGCCGAGCTCAGGAGGTTTCAGCCAGAGTTTCTGGTTAGGTTTAGCCGGCCTTTGCTGGGCTACTGTGATTTGGAATATACTAGAAATCGGATCATCCTGGGCCATGACTCATCGGCCCAGATAATTGGGCCAGGCTCTAGTTGCACCTTTGATAATTATCCCGGTCCAGCCGTCCACCTTTGATATATCGCAATGATGTACCTATTATATTTGTACCTATTATATCATTATAATCTACGATATGTACGTCCTATTATATCAGACGACGTACCTATTATATCATTATAATCTGCAGCAAGAATGGAGAAAAAAAATGCCTACAGATCCTGCATTCGCCAATAGTATCGACGGCCCACGCCCACATGGAGAGAAAAAAATCTTTTTGGAGAAAATCGCCGCCTACATATAGGAGATCAGCTAGATGGCCTACAATGAAGAGAAAAATCTTTTGTTTCTCGTCGCTTGAATAGTAGTGAGCTTAGAGCTAATCATATTCTTGAATAGTAGTGACGGTCAATGCTAATCATATTGCACGCACTGACAATAGCAAGGTGTTGTCAATAGTCTTTGCACAGAGTATGACAATAGCAAAAGTATTAGGGAAGGTGTTGCGTTAGACGATCCAGAGTATAAATTACAAAAGTATTAGAAATACGCCTCCAACACACACGCCGATTAGGACGCCGCGTTGATTTGTGATGTTGCAATCAATCGTTGTCCCGGAGATGTTGCAACCATTGTTCTAGGATGTTGCTAGGATGTTGTAACCGTTGTTTCGGGGGATATTACAACTATTGTCCTAGAATGTTGCAAACCTGTCCGGTGATGTTGCAACTATTTTCTTAGAATGTTGTAACCATTGTCCTGATGTTGCAACCATTGTCCGGGATGTTGCAACTATTTTCTTAGGATGTTGCAATCGTTGTTCTAGGATGTTGCAACCGTCCGATCCGATGTTGCAACCATTGTCCGGAGATGTTGCAACAATTTTCCTAGGATGTTCCTAGGACCGCTGTCCGGGATATTGCAACCGCAACCATTGTTCCGGGATATTGCAACCATTGCAACCATTATCCCGGATATTGCAACAATTGCAACCATTCCGATCCCGGATATTGCAACAATTGCAACTATTTTCCGGAGATGTTGCAACTACCGCTGTCCTAGGGTGCCAGAACTATGCAAACTGTCCTAGAAGGGTGTCAGAACCATTATGAGGATTGTCCTAGAATGCAACCATTGCAACCATTATACTAGGATGTTGCAACCATTGTCTAGTGGTTTTATGTATTTTTATACTAGGATGTTGCTTATGGTGCCTACTGTGTTTCATGATTTTTTATACTAAAATCTATGATGTGCATGTATATAACTACCTCATATGTTACAACTATACACATGTCCTTGTGTCTTGTGTATCATATACATACACATGTACTTTTAATGGTGCACGGATTACACTTTGTAATGTAAGTTTCATACACATGTCCTTGTGTCTTGTAGTATCATATACATACACCTTTTAATGGTGGAACGTAATTAAGTACACTTCTTGCTTTGTAATGTAGCCTCCGCTAGTGACGTGCACATGTTGTAGATAGACTGAGTAATTAAGCGGTTGTTATACCTCTACGGCACACGAGCTTAGCTCTCCGCTCTTTTCAAAGACACCGACTGCTTTCAAAGGATCTTCACAAACTAGATCTTAAAGATGGGGTGTTATCATTTATGGCACACGAGGGCTCTTTTCAAAGACCAGACGTGCTTTCAAAGGATCTTCACAAACACTCAGATGGGTGTACGAAGGGAGTCCACCAGACGTCCTCGCTAGTCCTTCCCTTATAATATAGAAAAAGAAGTCACGCTATTAGGAATTACCACGTTAATCAAGAAAAAAAATAAGGATATACACTATCGATTTTGGTGGGTCAAGATGACAGTATATAACAATGTAGATTGGTTGTACACAAACACAACTCTATTTTCAAATGTAACATATATATCAGAATCAGAGCATTTAGCATTGTAGCATGGAATTCAAACTAGTTAATTATCATTTTAAACACCCACCTATTTGTCGTGCAAATCGTGTGTGTGTAGGGACGCCTGCTTTCAGACTCGAAGTATGTACTCTACTACCTAATATACCACTTAAACGAATATATTATACTTCTTTATCATTTTCAGATACTTAAATACCAATTACAAGATACTACAATGTTTACGACTTGATTGAAAAAATTAATTGGAGCCCTTTATTTTTTTTCTTCTATATACCCTTTTTCATAGATAAAAGAAGTATATACACACATTTTGCTATAAAGAGTGAACTTTAATGAAATTTTTCATGGAACTCACTTTGGAGTATCTTATAATCATTATTGAGTATGCTCAAATTGATAAAGAGGTATTGTCGATGATCGAGTCGCCGATCTTACTTAAATAAAAGAGAGAAATGGCCGAGAGTTCTTAGATGAGAATGAGATTACTCATTATTGCAATGAACGGATCTTTCGTGGGGTTTGAATAAAGCGCTAGACTAGCCCTAATTACACTAAGTGTATTGCTTGAACCTAATCGCCTCAAGGATCAGATGTGTCCGTGGTTGTGGTTGTTCTTCCCCGTTGTTTTTAGATTGATCTCGATGGTTCTCGATTCCGATGGTCTTGTCCTTTCTCCTCGCTGCTTATATTCTCTTTAAATAACCGACAAGTGGTGGCATTATTTCGAAGAGACACCCTTTGAAAGTGTCTTGTCTGGTTTCGGAGGGACAAATAGTGAAATGCTTAACCGATCAAAATGATTGATGAAGTGGGAGACAAACCACGAGTGGTTATTGTTAGTGACTTAGGCTTCAAACACGCTGTGTTTGGATAATAAGACACATGTTCATTCATCATACATATAAGTGGTATATGAGGTGGGAGCATCGTGACTTAGGGGTACCATACCATTTTCTATACACACACGCCAGATATACATGTGTGTGTGTGTATATATATATGTATGTATGTATACATGTATATATAATGTGTATGTCGCTTTTAACTTTGGGCACACGAATTATGAGCAAGATAAAGGTGCTCTTCATTTATTGGAAAGTCCCAAGTATGTTGGGAAGGAGGGTGAAAATTAGACTCTAGGAAGAATTGAATGGCATTTTCCCTTTATTCATTGAATACAGCATCACTCCATGCTAAATGGAGGCTTTTTTAGCGCAAGTAGAGGCGCTTATGTGTCCTCTTTTCCCTAGTCGCTCGATCTTGTCTCATCTTTTCACGGCCATCGATTTATTTTCGCTTATGCTGCTTAGGCCCTCGCTGGTTTGTCTCACCCGTCATTTCTCGCCTCCTCATATCGATTTTATCATCTTCCGCTGCTTGATGCTTTTTAGGTGAGCGCCTCCCATCGCTACCGCTTCGCCTGCCACACGCCCACCACCTCCTCCTCTCGATTGTTCACGCCTCCCTGACGTCTCCCCGTGAGTCCCTCCACCTCGCTTCTACCTCTCCTCCTCGCCGCCTGCCAAGCTAGTAGGTGGTAGACTCACCTACTCGCCGCCCCGCCTCTTCCCCGCCGGGCCCGCCGCCTCCTCCTTTTTTCACTGCCGCCTCCCTCCTCCTCCTTCTCCACGAGTGCTTCTTCCTTCCTCACGAGCACCACGGAGAAAAATAGGGAAATTGACGATTGATACGGAGATGACGAGGATTTATGAGGAGATGAATGCGCAATGGCACCGGAGGAGGTGGTCATGGGAGGGAGGGAGGAGGAGATGGAGGAGGATTTGCCTGCCACGCGCTGGGGTTTGGGAAGGATTAGGTAGTGCTAATGGGGTACCTCCCTGATGTCTCACTACCACTGGTTGGGCCCATGCTCGTGAGGCTACCCTCGCGGGCCGCCATCACTGGGAAGCGAGGGACGGTGCGGGCGGTGCTTTGCCATCACTATCTCCTGACACCTCACGCCTCCCTTCACATTGTTGCTCGCTTTGTGTTCTAATGCTTCTAGTTCATTCATTGGTTCTTTGTGTGGGTCATGAGATGAGTAGTTTGCATATTCTTGTGTTGTAAGTAGAATCATTTGTTAGTGCTAAGTGAATGACTTGACACAACCGATCATCGGGTTCCTCGTAACTAGAAGGGAGTCGCTTGAGACTGCACCAAGATGAAACCTTATGAAAAGGCATACCAGATTTGAACATTCCCATGGACGAAGATATTAGCACTTGGATGTACAAGACGATCTGAACTAAAAACTAGGGAGTTGCCCCTGAATTGAAAGCAAGCAGGGCAAATAGAATCATTAGAAGTATTAGAAGAATCACCCCATGAAGAAATAACTATAAACTTTGTGACCACGGAGAATCTATAAATAAGACAATGTACCAATGTCAACATTTACTTTGTAAAGAAAATTGCCACAATCATCGATCTTGATCTAGAGCCTTCATTGCTCGCTAAATGTAAGAAAAGATCAGATCAAGAAGATTGGAAAAAGGCAATAGAAATGAATTATTGTCTTTGAATAAACGAGAGATGTTTGAGCCTCAGAAGTCGCATGCCTCCCCATGTGCACCCTGTAAGCATAAGTGGGTATTTGTTCAAAAGAGAAATAAAATAAGCAAGGCTCAAGCACAAGGATTCACTCAACGTCAGAGTTGATTATGAAGAAACCTATTCTCCTATTATGAGCGAAACTACCTTTAGATATTTAATCTCAATGGTAGTGAACTTGGATTTAGAAATAAAATTGATGGATGTGGTAACTACATACCTTTATGAAAATTTAGATTTAGATATTTATATGAAGGTACCTGATGTATCCTTGTCCCAACCAAGACAGAGTAAATAGAAATCAGACAAGGTGGAACTCGTAAAGTCACCAGACGGACTAAGCAATCAGCAGATGTGGTATAATCGCCAGTTTACTTTCTATACAAGAAAGCCTACACAAACAATGAGAATTGTCCTCGTATTTATACGATTTATCCCAAGATGAATTTTATATAATATTAGTGTATGTAGATGATTTGAATATCACCGAACCCTAGAAGGTATAAAGGAAGCAAACTCTTACTTGAGTCGGAGTTCAAATGAAAGATTTGGGTAAAACCAAATATTGTCTAGGCTTGTAGCTTGAGCATGCCCCCAAGGGATATTAGTACATTAGTCAACCTACACTCAAAAGGTGTTATAAAGGTTCGATTTTGAAAAGTCATATCCTTCAAAGTGTCAATGGTCGAGAGATCTTTGTAGTAAGACAAGGATCCATACAAACCTAGAGAAGAGGGGAAGGAAGTCAACCAAAATTTCGTGATTAAGTGCAATAGGAGCACTCATTTATTGAGCAAACTATACTAGACTAACTTTGCATTTGTCGTGAATCTATTAGCAAGGTATAGTGCGTAACCTACCCAAAGACATTGACAGGGAATAAAGAACATCTTCCGATACCTCCAATGAAGCAAAGACCTTAGTCTATTCTACAAAAGAACCAAGACTCGTTTATGAATGGCTTGCAGATGTCGGCATTGCTTCTGACCCACATACAAATGTAAACAGAAATATGCTATGTATTCCTATGTGGTGAACTGCAATTTCATAGAAATCGCCTAAGCAAAGTCTTGTATCAACTTTGACTTAACCACTGTAAATCATAGCACTGCACGAGGCCTCACGAGAAATGTGCTTGGCTTCACGGATGATTCACCACATCCAAAGAAGCCAGTGGATTGAATACCACGAAACCCCACTATTATCTATGAAGATAATGCACGAAGTTATGTATGCAAATGGGTTATGTGAAGAGTCATCTCACAAAGCAT